>PVKA01003787.1:0-105987 GCA_004027165.1 Ctenomys sociabilis | reverse complement strand
TGGGACCGTGGATTGCTGAGAAATGTCCCTCCAGCGTGGCAGGCTTGGAGTTCTCACTCCAGGCCGACCTGCACTGGGTCTGGGGCTTTGGGGTGGGACCGGTAATCACCTGGAAATGTTTCTCTGGCACAGTGTGCCTGGAGCTGTCACCGGGCCACGGGGGGTGGCGGGCAGGTAATCCCTGGGAAATGTATCTCAGGCACGACGGGCCTGGAGTTCTACACTCACTGACCTTTGATGCCCAGAGAATCGGGGAAATTCCCACTCAAACAGTGGGCTTTAGGTCAGGGGATCCAGGTAGGTGTTGGTGAGTGAGTCCTGAGGTTTCAGGCCAGTCACTGGCTTGGAGGGGTTGGGGACAGGGATCTGCGTAGCATGCGTGGGAAGAAGCCAAAGGCTCTCCCTCAGACTCACCACACTCTCACTGGTCTGGGAAGCCTAGAGAGTCCTGTAAATTCGCTTTTGCTGGGAGAGCTTGGCGCGGGATCCAGGAGGCCGCTGGAGTCAGCCACTGTCTCTGGCCGGTCTCAGGGGCTGGGCGGGCACGGGCGGGATGGAGCAGGATGGCGGAGTCGGCCGCGCTGTCTCTGGCCGGTCTCAGGGGCTGGGCGGGCGTGGGCGGGATGGAGGAAGATCTCGTATAGGGTTTGATTTTCCCATTATTCTCTCAGCCAAATGGCAGTTTCTCTCTTTGTCTCTCTCTCTCTCTCATCTTTCATACTCAGAAATCAAAGGTCATGATTTTGGAAGCTAACATAGTAAGGTATTTTAATGTATTTATAAACGAAGTCATGGGAAGAAACGAGAACGCACAGGGAACTAGCCAGCCACGGCACACATGTCAGTAGCTGTATGGGAACTGGACTTGTCCTACTACCAAGGGATGCAATAAATTAAGCTGTCTGGCTAGGTTCGACCTCCCTCTCCCCTATTTGCATGATAAAAATTATAAAAGGATAGTAAGCTCCCCCCCAATAAAAAGCATAGACTTCAGAGCCAGACGTGGAGTCAGACTCTAGGATCATTACTCTCTGGTGCTGCAACACCGTGGACAGCATCCTCTCCCGACTGTGCCTCAGTTTCCCCACTCACAGGACCTGTCCTGTTCTGAACTTGGAAGGTGCTTGGCCGTTTTTCCTGCCGCCACATGCCCCTTGCATTTATGCTTGGATCTGAACCTCTTGGCCACAGATTCTTACTCTCTGCTATCCTCGCATCAGGTGGCTCTGCTCTCAGCCTGGCGCTCCTGTGGGTGCACAGGACCCTTAGGTCACCTTGAACAAAAATCGATTTATCAGCTAGGGAAAGATGGCACCTAGAGATGAAATCATAGAGGTTGAGAGAGGCCAGGAAAACCCCCCGTGGGCCCTACTCCGGTGTTACTTGGTGACTATTCAGTCCCCAAGGCGACACCTGTCTCCTGGGCTGTCTCCTCGGACCTCAGCCCTTGCCTTCCAGAGCCCCCTAGCTGGGTGGGGCGGGAGCCCAGTGCACGCCGTTGCTATGGCGGCTGTCGGCCACAAGGGGGCACCCGACTCTGCTTTCCGAAGGGAAAAGCCACAGAAGCAGGGTAACTGCAGCACAGCGTGCCCCAAATCAGGGTAGGTTCGTCTTTAGTAGGAAAAGTTGACTTGCAGAATGGCCTTCTGCTGAGGGCGAGGGCTGATGGGTGGAGCGGAGGCTCTGTCCTGCGGAGCCGCTGGAACCCCGCAGGACTTGGCTTTTGATTCTGACTGGCTTCTCCTGCTCCTTCTCCGGGGACACACTTTGCCCAGAGGGTGGAGACCTCCAGAGGCGCTCTGAGCGCTAGGTCTCTGCCCCCTGAGCTCCTCTCGAGGTCTCTGCCCTCGATCAAGGGATGGCTGAGCCTGGGCTGCACAGCTCCAGACTTTTTCTTCTCGAGTAAAACATTTCTTCTGGCATCAAAAGCACGCTCATTACATTTCCCCCCTGCTCTCTGCTGAGGCGTGAACATTTCAGATGTCGTTTATTGTGGTGGCTCTGCCAGGATCAGGACTTGGAGGAGGCTTTTAATCTCTGTCCCTTCCCAGGCCCGCCCAGGTCTGGTCCTGCAGTCCCGAAGCCAGGGCTCGAGGGCGCCCTCTGCTGACGGGTGTTGGTTTTCCTCTCCTTGCACACGTTGCGAAAGGCTGATCATGGAGCCCAAGGCGTTCAGAGTACATCCCGCATAAATCTCATTTTGCAGGCAAGACAACATTTTGCCTGCTTAAGTTAATTAGAACCCCTGTGCTTAAATCAGGTATCGTGGTCCTTCTTATGAAATCTTGAGCAAAAATGCTGTAGACACACGGAACATGAATGTAAGGTTTCTTCCCGGAAATTCCCGATGAATCAGTGGGCAGAGGGTAGCTGGGCTTTGCCTGGGTACAGTGGCTAGGAAGGGTCGAGGCATGGGGTGGGAAGAGAAAGGGCGTTCTCTGCGGAGAGCCCTGCTCGAGGAGTCGAAGTTCAGAGTTACAAATCACAGGGGCAACCTCAGCGCTCTGACCTACCAACCTGCCCACTGTCACAGCTCCGAGGCGCACTGGGTCACAGGAGGACCCTGCACCCCGCCAGAGGCTGAGCTCCTGCTCCAGGCCCTGGCGACCCAGAGGAGGTTGATGAAGGTTCCTCAGGTGTAATAGCTTGCTGCAGCCTTTAGGAGAGAGTGGAGTCAGGAAAGCTATTCCTGTCCAAGGGAGACTGGCTAGGACACTGCTGTGGTCATTCAGGAATAGGACAAGGGTGGCCAGAGCAGGAGAATGGTGAGAGGCTTGGAGAGGAAACCTCAAGAAGACCCACACACGAGGGCCCTGACACGAAGTAGAATTCAGGGCACCAACGACAACCTCAGACCAAAGGTCTGAGCCTGGCTGCCTGACCTACAGAGCCTCACGAGAGTTTAGGAAGAAATCTGGTGGGGACTCTGGCTTGGGGTTCGCGGGCCTGGGGTGCTCTGAAGACACCTGGTGGAGATGCCCAGAGGCTGGGAGATGGAAATAGATGGCGTGGTTTCCCCTGGAAAGAAGTAGCCAAGGGAGACACCATCATGTTTATATGGTAAGTATCAGAGAAGCTGTTATAAAGACAAGTTCATGGGCTGGAGAGATGGCTCAGTGGAATAAGCGCTTCCCTGGCAAGTGCAAGGGCCTGAGTTCAATCCCCAGTTCTGCCAAAAAAAAAGAAAAAAGAAGAAAAAAAAAGAAAGAAAAGTTCACAAAGGAAGCCAAGAGCTGGGAGGCATGGAGAGATGCAGAAGAGTTTCCCTATATACTAAGTCATCAGGGGCCCTCAGGGAGGAGGAGCCCACCCCTGCCACATGGTAGAGGCGCAGCAAGAGGAGGTGGCAACGGGCAATGTTGAGGTTATCGTGATAGGGGAAGGGCTGAAGATGAAGCAGAGAAAGTGGGGGACATGAGGGCAAATTGTCTTCTGGAGGAGAAAGAGAAAAGGGAGAAGGTGGTGATGGGTGCAGGGCTGAGCTAGACACAGGGAAAGGCAATCCAAGGCTCTGCCCAGCCCATTGCTCCTGCGACTCATCAGCTTTTATCTTATTGTGTCTCCTTTGTGTTTGCGAGGGTTTGTGGGATTTTGAGACTCAGGGGAGGGCATGAGGACATGACAGGTTGCAGGTCCCAGAGGAAGGTGATGGAAGGAGAGGGCCCTGAGAGGGCAAGAGGAGCAGGGGCAGTGGCCAGTGGGGTTTGACAGGGGTGTGTGCAGCACGTTCTGTGAGACTCTGGGGAAAGCAGGTCAGGGTGGGTGGGGATGACTTGTAAGAGGGCGAGAGGCTGACCCAGTGCTGAAGAGCTCCAGGAGCAAGGTTGAAGCAAGAACTTGGAGGACCTTGTCATCTGTGGAGCTTGTCACCTGTGGAGCTGGTCACCTGGAGGTACTGGTCACCTGGTAGAACTGGTTACTTGGTGGAATTGGTGGCCTGGTAGAACTGGTTACTTGTGGAACTTGTCACATATGGAACTGGTTGTCTGGTGGAAACGGTCACCTGTGGAGCTGGTCACGTGGAGGCACTGGTCATCTGGTAGAATTGGTCACTTGGTGGAACTGGTCACCAACTTGGACTCTAGAGCTAGGATGACCTGGGCTCCAGTGACAATTCCCACACTTGCCAGCTCTCTGTTCTTGGGCTACCTGACCTATCATTTGCAGAACTCAGCTTTCTCATGTGTCACATGAGGGTTAACAACAAAATCGGCCTCTGGGATTATTTTGAGACCTAGGTAATATTGCACACGCTTAGTGAATGAGATTACCAATAATGGCAACCTTACCTTGAGCAGAGCAGCTAGCTATGCCAGACAAATTCACAGGGGATCGATCACACCTGCTTTATCCCACTTCTCACTGCTTCCCCTGAGGCCGAAGTTTCAGGAGGGCAGGGGCCAGCATGCCTTCTCTGCATACGGCTCAGTACCTGCCTTACACAGCTCCCGGCTAACATGTGTGTTGGATGACTGTGTGCAGGATGCACCCGCAGCAGCTTGGTGACCTCCACATCCCACTTCGAGGCTCTACCCAGCCCCTTGCTCCTGCGACTCCACTGCCAAAGCCATACGTGTTACTCATCCCGTCACAAAACAGAAGAATGGAAACTCTGAACTGGACTCTGGATCTCAATTCTAGAAATGCAAAGCACACCAGTATTTATTGTGAAGGTCGGCGAACCCACATCATTAGCTATTGAGCCTTGAAGAACTGTGCTGCTTACCTCTGTCATCCTGAGGGTGCCCGAGCTGCAGCCATGGACCCAGGGGACAGGGATAGGCCCGCAGGAGGGCCAGGAGCCTCCTCCACTCTTCAGAGCGACCCAGCTGATGAGGAGGAAGGCTCACTCCCTAAAAAGCCTTAAAAAGTTAATAGCCCCAAATCCAACCTCTCTGTATTTGCTTCTTTCTCCTGTGCTGCCTTGGAGGAACTGCAGTAAAACTGTCACCTACAAACGCATGGGTGGATGGGAGCAGGCAGATAATTGAGCAATGGTGGCAAGGCCAGGACTTTGGAGACTCTAGCCTTATCCCTGGCTCTGGTAAAAGCCTCTTTCTGCTTAGGGCTTTAAGGAAGACCGGCACTCCAGGTCCTCCAGCCAAAGCACCCCCTTCAGGCCAGCAGAGGTCAGCCTGAGGCTAGGACCACGCAGGAGTTGCCCCAAGGACAGAGGCCTCCTCCCAGCCCGGCCTGCTCCAGGCCCCAGCCGCTTGTGGGATTCCTTTCCATTTGTAACACACTGAAGCAGACACCCCAGCTGAGCTTCGGGGGTCAGGTTGGGTCCCTGAGTGAGCCACCCACTGTCCCACTGCCTGGTTGGAGACAGCTCATTGAATTGAAGTTGGTAAAGGGGGTTTCCTGGAGTGCAGCTTCTGCTCTGCAGGGCAAGATGGGGCCCAAGAAGCCACTCTTCCTGTGAGCTCTTTGAGTGGTTCTTACTCTTTCTCTTTTTTGCTTTTTGCAGTGCTGGGGATTGAACCCAGGACTTCATGCTAAGCTACAATCCCACCCCTTTTAATTCTTACTTATTTGTTTATTTTAAGACAAGGTCTTGCAAAGTTGCCCAGGCTAGGTTTTGAACTTATGATCCTCCTGCCTCAGCCTCCTACAAGGCTGGGAGTGCAAGCATGTGCCACGATCCCTGGATCTTTGGATGGTACTGAAGCAGGAGGCTGCAGAGTACACTGGGCAGACAATGTGGGGTGCTGTGGCTCATACTCCGCCACCTCCAAGCAAGCCTTGGCTCCCAGAGCAATGCCTCAGGGTCAGGCTCCGGGAGGCAGATGGAATTTGTCCCATGGGCCTGTCCCTCTGGCCCACAGTGGCCCTGTGGTTGCTGGCACACCTGGAGCGCAGCTGGCCACCTTCGGAGACACTCCAGGGGGCAGGGGCAAGTCCTGGTGGCCTGTGGCAGGCTGGCTGATGCCTTTGAGTTCTGCATCCCTTTCAGAGCTCTCTGCTCAGGGTAACCCTAGTTAGTTGTCCTTCCTGGGGCTGAAAACAATCTGCTCCGTGAGCTGCTCCGTGAGCTGCTCCGTGGCGTGCTGGCAGCACCACTGAAAAATGCAAAATGCTTGTTAGCTCCGCAGGGTTCTCAGATGGGAAAGGGACAGGAGGTGGGTGAGGGCCGGTGGCGGGGTTGGGGGTCAGACAGGAAGACGGATGAGGAGCTGTGCTCCTGCACCAAGCCGCGCAGATTGTGAGCGTTCTACAAACGTACTAATATAAATAAAAACTGGAAAAAAAAAAAAGCCTTTTGATTAGGGTGGCAAGGGTTTATGACTGTGAGTACTGAAACCCAATGAGAAAGATCAGCGAGCGAGATTTTGACACTGCTGGGTCTGGGGACTCACATTTGAAAATATCTGGCCCTGTTTTCCATCCATCTTTAGAGAAAAAAGCTTCTCCAAGCTCTCCAACACCCCCTCTTCCTGGCTCAATGCTGAGAGCACAGGCTGAGGAAGGAGGCTCCCCTTGTCCATGAAGGGAACTGCATCCTGTGGGCAGGTTCCATGTTAGTGCTGTCCCCGGCCCAGCAGGCTGGCCGCCCTGGAGGCAGATGCGGGACGGCCAAGGGGCCAGGGCCTTCTGACTGTTGCCTGCTCCCCTCACAAACTTGCTCATTCCTAGAGTGTGAGGGTCCTCCAGGTGTCCGCCAAGAGCTCTGTGCTCACTGGGCATTTGAAAGGGGCGTGGACCACAGCAGCACCGGCCTGGGTGAGGAGGCAGGTCCTGGAAGCAGCGCCTCCCCCTCAGCTCCTCCTTCCCCCTCTGCTCCCTGAGCCCTGCGACGCGAGCAGCTGTCCTGCGCCAGGACCTTCCTCATTGGGTTTCAGTACTCACAGTCATAAACCCTTTCCACCCTAATCAAAAGTTTTTTTTTTTCTTTCTACACCCCTTCCTTTGTCTACACCTGTCAAAGGTGGGCACTCCATCATGATGTGTGTGTATAGACAGTACAGTTGGATAGATAATGCTGTGATTCTACATAATCCTATGAGAGGCAAGATCTGCACTAATGGTGGTTGGACAGGATATTATGTCGGCTTCTAGTACTACGGTCATCCACTAGGAAAATAATTATTGAATTTTTGATATAATTCAGGCATAAAAAATAAGCAGCTACACTCTTAATTCACTGATAAGAGATATCCGCTAAAATAATATCTGTAAATATAATATCATGTATGCACCTTGTACAATACCAAAACAATATGAAAACAGTTTGCAATGTATTAATTTATCGAATCTGTATGGCTAAGATGTCTTGAAACTGTCTGACTGACATTTGTAGTTCAATAAAATAAAATAAAATAAAATAAAAAAAGAAAAGAAAAAATGTGGAGGAAAAACATGCAAGTATATATCCAGGATGGCTGAGGTGATCGTACTAAAAATCTCCACCACTTTTTTGAAAATAGCATTAATGTGTAAATTTTTTTGTGGTACTGCGGATTGAACTCAGGACCCTGTGCTTTCCAGGCAAATACTTATTCTATTGAGCTATCTCCCTAGACCTAATGTGTAGAAATTCACTTTGATTAACCCTGCATGCTGATATCCATGATGTAAGCAAATACATATATATAGGACAGTAATGTGGAATACAAAAACCATGTTTGAATACCTAAAAAAAAAAAAAAGGTTTTTTTTTCTTTTTTCTTTTCTTTCCAGTTTTTATTTATATTAGTGAGTTTCGTTCCTGGAGCTAGCTGACTGTGGACTAAAATCTGGAGCCAGGATAACCTCCTCTCCTTTAACTTGCAAGCGCTGGATATTTTGTCCCAGGAATAAGAAAAGTGACAAAGCCAGCACAGATTTGTAACACAGGTGTACCACTGAGTACCTAGTGAAAGGCATATCTTTAACAGTATTTTCTACCCCACCGCCACCCCCGGCTGGCTGGGGCATTGCAGGTGCTAATGGTGCTCAGGACCCTGCGCTGTACCCGGAGGTTGAGACTAGCGGATGGGAGAGGCCTGGATGCCAGTGTGCACTTGCAGAGCTCCTTTAGGGTTTCTGAGAATTAAGTCTGGGAGCCCTGGAGCTAGGGCCCGAGCGGCCCCCATTGTCCTAGCTAACCTCTCCTCCCATCCTGGCTGCAGGGTCCCCCACCCTCCGCCTTTCCGGCCCCTCCAAGAATCCCAGCTCTCAGCTTCTGGCTTCCCTTAGCTCCACTTTTCTTTATGAACCCCCAGAGACTTGTGGCTGAAACCAGAGTCAGCCGCAGCCCCCGTGCCAGGTGGAGCAATTGGTTTGGACCCTTTCAACAAGGACCTTGGGTTACCAGAGACCCATCTGCTGGCTGCGCTCGCCAAGAAAACAGAAGCCTGGGGCTCTCACTGGGCACAAGGGCACGCTTCCCAGGGTGCCCGGGGAGGGAAGGGCAGCGCAGGGCAGGGCCTCACCTTGACACCTTCGCTACACACAGCTCCCAGGAAGCTCCCAAAGACGCTGCCACGAATACCCCAGCAGCTCCCAGAACAGCCTAGAGAGCTGCGCCTGGCGTCTCCCAAGCTGCCCACCTGTCCACCTGGGGCCCAGCCCACAGGCCCACTGCTGCAAAAAGAAATCCTCAGCCGCCCCTTCTTGCTCTGTACCCCTCTTCTCTTAAGGGCTTCCAGGAAACAAAGGTTATTACAGGGCTCAGTGCGAGCAACTGAAATCATTTTTATTTTTTAAAAACGAGTTTTTAATACAAGTAATGCACTTACAGGGCTTGAAAGTACGGGGTACTACTGAGAAGCATCATTTTCTTTCTTGAACTTACTGCTTTCAACCCTTGAGGTGGTTTTAAAAGCTAAATATTTACCCCATACTTCTCATAACGTTCTTACAATAGTTGCCGACTGCCTCCTCAATGCGATGCATTATTAACTCCCCATTATGAAAGATGAGACTCCGGCACTCTAAACATGTCTACTCTGTCTCACCACTCCACATAGAATGTTCCATCCCTTCTGATATTATATGGCAGTTTTATTAAATTGACATAGTGTCTACATTCTGAGCGGGGCAGTGTTCATTGTTCAGCAATACACTGCACCATGAGTGTTTCTTTTCCACATTTGTTCCAGTTAATTTTTCTTTGTGCTTGCTCAGTCACTTTATGTGCATCATGACTCATAGTGATCCACATCCAGTCTCTGTGACTGGGTCATGACAGAATTATAAAACTCACTCTCTGTTTCTTAAAAATGCATTGAGATGTCTCTGGATCTTTCTTTTAGTATCTTTTAATATTGTCTGGTACCCAAGTTTGTTTGTTTGTTTGTTTATTTTTTGGTATCAGGGATTGAACTCAGTATCTTGTGCTTGCCAGGCAAGCATTTATTCTACTTAGCTATCTCCCCTTCCCTGAAGTATAAATGGAGAGAAATAAAAGATAGAAAAGAGGAAGCAGGAAGACAGATCTGTGTCAGGCAGGAAGGAGATCAAGTAAAGCCATATTAATATGCTGAGCTGTAAAAGGCTCAAGTCAACAATTTCTGACATTGCCAGCCCCACAGATAACCTACTACTATTATGGACTGGACTATATTGGATTACTTTGCTGAATTCACGCATCTACAATATTTGAATGGCAATGGAATACCCATCTCTAACAAAATTAAAAAAGGGGGATACAAATGAAGGACCATTTTGTATCTGTGTATACAAAATAGGATAGACAGATATACAGCTACTTTCTCTTAATTCGATGAAAAGAAAGATTTGTACTAATAGTGTTTGGAAAGGATATCATCTGCATATTATACTATGAATAACCACTACAAAGACAATAATGTGCAAAGTTTTAACTATTATAATTGCCCTACTAACCTGTTTTGAAACTGTCTCAACACTAATTCTTTCTCAATAAAATTAATTTCAAAAAAAGAGATGGAGGGGCCAAGGGAAGGAAAAGGGATGAGGGAGGTTGAAGGGGTGCTCCGTCTGTGCACCAGCTCCACGCAGAGTGCATAGGGTGTGCAGCACAAATATGTACTAATAAGAAAAACTTGAGAGCACCATGATGACGATATTCCCAGGCTTGTCAATCTAACCCATTTTCTGGGCATTCCTTGAATTTTTCCCTCTAGATGGGCAATGCCTGCCTTTCAGTCCTGAGAAATTTTCCTGTAAGATTTCCCCCCTACCCTTCTAAGTACTCAGGCTATCTGTGCATGCAGATAGATATACTGACACTGAGCACTGCATGCTGGTAAACCTGTTACCCTTTCTGTTACTCCCTTTGTCTTCTTGGTCTGCTTTCTGAGTGATTTCCTTGATCTTGCAACTCTTCTATGGGAACATCTATTTCGGCTGTCATATTTGCAGAGAACTCATACGTCTATCTCTACTTCTCTCTGGCAGTCTTCTCCAGTTTTCTGAGTCTCTGACAGACTGTTATGTCACCCATCCTGATAACGTCCCCATTCACCTGGCAATTTTCCAGTAAAACCTTCTCTCATCCCCCTGCCTCCTGTTCTGCATCTAGATCTTTCCTTTCCCTGCCAAAGCAGTGACCCTGTAACTTACATATGTAAGAGGATACTGAGAGAAATATCGCTAGATTAGCAATCAAATCTTACTTATCAACTACCAAAACTGTGAGGCCCTCTTCTATACTGGATCCATGTTTTCTCTAAGGACAACAGGCAACATGGCATAAGGTAGCATGAAGACCTTGGGATCCAATTAGGTTTTAAAACTTGGTTTTATCACAGGCTAGCTGCAGGATCCTGCACTTCAGCTTGAAGGGACTGTGGAGGACTCAACACACCGCGTATGTGCAGGTGCACAGGAGGTGTGCAGATAATGCTCCCACTAACTAGAATGCATGGGTGCTCTGAAAACATGCACGTGTGACACCTCACTGGAATGCTTCAGTTTGGGATGTCTCCAAATGACCAAATAGCTTTGTTTCATATAAATGTTCAGCTATTACCTTAATTCTTCCAACAGTCCTTGGAATTCCTGTTCTCATTTTATGGCCAACAAACTGGAGTGTGAAGGGAATGGACTTCCTTTTGGGAGAAGAGGTGGGACTATTGAGATGCCTGCTGGTATTTTAAAAAATTAAAACCAGGCTGGCGACATAGCTCAGTGGACTAAGTGCCTGCTTTGGTAAGCACAGGGACCAGAGTTTGATTCCTGGTCCTGCTTGGGTAGGCTGACCCAGGGCCTGAGTCTGGGCATGGTGGTGCATGTCTGTAATCCAAGTGCTGGGGAGGCTGAAAACAGAAGTATCACTATGAGTCTGAGCTGCACAGTGGGACCCTGTACCAAATACATAAAGAAAAATAAATGAGCGGATTAAAGCATCTGTAAGCAGGCACAGGGGCCTTGAATTCGATCCCTGGGCTTGCAGTGCCGCCCCCGCCCCTGGGGTGCACTGAGATGGTAATTGAGACTGCATGGTAGTGTGCACCTGTAATCCCAGCTCTTGGGAGGCTGTAAACAGGAGGATCATTACAAGTCCAATCTAGTAGTGTGACCCTGAACATCCTGTAGATCCTTCCCTATGATTAAAAAAAAAAATTAAAAATTAAAACCAGTACTCCAACAGCGACTGTTGGAAGGGTCTGAGTTAAACTAGTCATTTTAGTTTATAAAATTTAACTTAAAACATAGATTCTTTTTAGCTCTACACTGGGAGTAGTGGCCTAATACCATAACTTTTGCAACCTTGGCTCCTTCATTTGTAATTTCCTACACAATATGAAGATAGAGTGAGTAAACACATACAGCCATAAAATGCTTTAAACAGTCTGGTGAATGGTAGCACTCAGTATCAGCTGTCATCCTCAGGACCAGGGATAGTTTGCTCGGAATTTTGTCACAGGGGACCTTTAAAGAAGGTTGGGCAGAACAACAGAAATTAAGATTCACTTCATCTTTCTTAATTGAGCATTCTAATAATAAAAGAAGACACCTTAGGGCCAGTGAGCTAGCTCAGTGGACTAAGTGCCTGCTTAGGCAAGCACAAGGTCCAGGGTTGGATCCCCGGCACCACATGCTATGTCAGCCCCCTCTTGGGACACACTGAGCCAACCACCTAGACTGGGCGTAGTGGCACACACCTGCAATCCTAGAGCTGCAGAGGCTGAAAACGGAGAATCACTATGAGTTCAAGCTGTGTAGTGAGACCCTGTACCAAATACAATAAAAAAAAAAAAAAGCTTAATGGCAAAAACAAAGTAATTTTATTGACTGCTAAGCTTAACCATGAAATGCCAATAAGAAATAATTACAAAACAATGCGGGCTTTTTAAAACATACTTTTGGTATCATGCCAATGTGATCCTTTCACAGAAAGGATTATTTACAGTTTATGTAGATATAAAGTTTATTCTTGCAAATACAAACGTAAATGATGTAGAGAGGCAATATATACCAAACTGGTATACTAACAAAGGATATGTAACAAATGCAGAATAAATAACAGCTTTATACTTTTATTTTCCTTTTTTATTTTTTAAAACAATTTCCAAATACAAAAATGTAGATTATTCAAAGTGGATTTTCATACACACACATACACATATACATAATTCTGCTGCCAATAGTAGGTCAGAAAGAAGTGTTTTCTGGCGTGTTTTGTTTTTGAAAATCCACAAGACTATTATTCATAAATCCAATTAGAAAGAGGGTGTGCAAAACCACGAATGCTGACAAAATCCTAGACACGATTTCGGCTGAAATGGAGCAAAAATACAAAGCACTACCTGATCCTGTAAATACTTCTTTTTCGTTATGTTTTGCCAGAAACACCACGGGCTAAGACAATGCACGGCATTGCAATGGGGCCTTCTGGAGTACCAGGACACCAGGGCTTGTCTCTGAAGCATCCTGTCGGGTGGCCAACCTGTCTGGGCATTCAGTGATACACACAGCCCGCCGCAGCGTGAGCTGCAGGTTCGCCACCACTGCTCTGTGAGAAGCAGCGGATTATTTAGGGACTGCGAGGTCGATAGTCATTAAATGATCCCTTCGTATTTTATCCTTCTCCACAGAGGGACACTTGTACATTCGGACATCTAAGCTTTGGTTTTGTTTTCTTCTTAAAGCATTTACTGAAAGCAAAATAATTTCATGAATGTAGAACTGTGCAGAACTTGTTCTGTTCAGGCGTTGGGCGAGATTCCCTGGGTGAGCGCCTGGCGCTGTCGGCACAGGTGGGCGCGGCCCCCTGCTCAGAACCGACTCCCGCCCCCGTTAACGCCGCCTCACGTTCTGTCCTGCTCTACCCTATAGCTGTTTCTTGGTACCTGAAAACATACTTTTGTATAAAAATATGAGCGTTTCTTTAGAAAATAATACATAGTTTTTAATAAAACCTGGCAGATAGCAAAAATGGTGTATCAAAATATGGTAAACAAATGTTGAAAAATAGGAAATCATTAAAAACACCCCATAGAAAGACATTGTGCTATGAAGTTCCATCGTGAAGCACAGGCAGTGTTTCCACTGTACACCAGAAGGCTGACGGACGCGTCCACTCTCCCGACTCGGGGTCCTCACAGAGCTCGCCACCTTAAATGTGGCCCAGCTCATCCGCATCTTCTGTACACTTTTACTTCAACAGTAACAAAATGACACCCTGCGGTCAGTGGTTTTTCAACCCTGTTGTGTATTAGCTCATGTAGAAAACTTTAAAAGAAAAGGCAACTTCACCTGGGTCCTGCCCACAACAGACTGATTTATCTGGTCAGGGTGAGATCCAGGCATTATTACTTTTTAAAAGCTCCTCAAAGACTTCTATCACACACTCTGACTTGAAAATCATGGCCCAAGGCACATGAGAAAAGAGTCACTCTAGCATACATGTACACACTGAATACCTGTGTGTGGCATGGGTTCAGTGACTGAGGAGGACTTCCACTCATGCAACACGGCCATGGAGCCCCACTGAAGAGGAAGGCAGCTTCCAACACACGACACGCACAGTTCCATGTACTGTCATAGGTAATGCATGTCCACAGAGTGGGGTATTTGGTTAAGCAGAAACTATTACTGTAACTTGATTTTGTTAATTAAAGAATAAAAAACCCCAAATGTTTTTCTGAGAGCTTTCTTGTTTTAACAAACAACAGCCTGTAAACTCTACAGGATGAATTATGTCATGGGCATAACTGACCTGATACACGATGAAGAACTCAACTGAGCCCGAGTGCTTTCGGGGTCCTAAGATGTTGCGGCGCACGCAGTCCTCCGTTGCTCACATCGCGTTGTGGTTCACTGCTTTGTACGTATCTTTGGCTTGCTACAATAATGCAGTTTGATCGTTTCGCTGGTGTTTGCTTTGGGACAGCCTTGGGGCAGCAGCGGCTGTGTGCCAAGCGATGGTCTCTCCATTGAGAGAGACCCTTCCCTCTCCCCCCTCAAACTATGAACATTTCATGAGGCACGGGTAAAAATGTTCAAGCAAACAGATGAGCCTAACATCCTTCCCAGGATAAAGAAGTAACACTTAACTGAAGTGAGAAACACATAAGCAACGAATATCACATGACAGTCTACAGGCTTCAAACCAGTAAAGCATATTCCTTCAAAGAAGAGAGACCCTTCCCTCTCTTCTCCTTCAAACCATGGCCATTTCATGCAGGAGAGATTATAAAACAGACATCTAGCAAACCAGCTAACATCTTCCCCATGGTAGAGACATTATGCTTAATTGAAGCAGGGGACAAACATGAGCAGCACATGAGCACTCCGACGGCCTGCAGGCTTCCACCCGTAACGCACGCTTCCTCCCAAGTGGTTGATAGCGGGCACTTGTCTTGCTGTACATTCTCTGGTTCTGTTACTTTGCATAATACTTAAAGTGCAATTGTCCCAAGGCTTTTGTTTCCATCACAAATGTTATAAAGCAAGAGCTATGTTCAGGGTAAAGACAATATGGCACAAGTGATCCTTGAAGAGCCCAGGACTCCTGCAGCCTCCGGACCGGCCAGCAGCAGGCTCCTCACAGGCTGCACGCAGGTGGCTTTTACACAACAAACTCCGGAACCTCATCACGCGTGAGATCCAGAGAGAAGTACTTGCTGGTTCTTTTGACTGGAAAAGCATCTTGGATGTTGACGCACTGCTGTGCCAGGCAGCTGCTGCAGTAGAGCCCTTCTGCGTCCAGTTCATGGCCACATCCAAATGTGTAGCTCTGCGCAGTGTCCTGACACAGACCTGCAATGCGCAGGAAGTCCTTCTGGTACAGTCTGATGTCATCAAGACTCAAGCTGTGTCGGTCAGTGGAGGTCTTTGGTTTTCGACATATAGTCTGGAAAATAAGGGAAGTTGGAAACAGCTTTGAGGACTGGGGAGATAGCTCAGTAGATTAAGTGATTGCCTGGCAAGTGCAAGGTCCTGAGTTCAATCCCCAGTACTGCAAAAAAAAAAAAAAAAAAAAGAAGCAAAAAAAAAAAAAAAACCCTCCCCCAAGAACCAGCTTTGAGTCCAGATTAAGTGAAGGTTAACATGTTTGCCCTATACAAAGCCATAAATGGTAAAGCCACCCTCTCATGGCAGAAGGTGGTTTCGTGGGGGCTGAGAGCTGAAATGCACTATGTCTCCATGCTCACTGAAGTCAGCAGCAGCATCCATTTCCTGAGCACTTACTATGGGCCAGCCCTGACCTAAACCCTTGGCCGATACTAACTAACCCGGGGGTGGTGAATCTATGGCATGTGCCTTGTTTTGAAGGCAAATGATGTTAATATGGGAGTTGTTTTTCTAAACTAAGCCCCTGGTATGAGGCTTTACTGCAGCTGATGGCACTCTGCAGTAAGTGAGCTGGCTGTGGGCTGCAGTCTGGGCATCACCTCCACAAGGCAATCTTCAGCCTTCCCAACAGCTCCACAAGGGTGGTGCTTGGGCACAGAGACACAAATCCAGTGCAACCCAGTATTTCAGAGATCAAGGAATCATCTTAAAATAAGTCCATAAAGGTAGAGAGAGAGAGAGAGAGAGAGAGAGAGAGAGAGAGAGAGAGAGAATATTTATTTTTTTAGTAGGGTCTGGTTATTCAATGTACCAACACTCTTATGCTGAAGTTTGTTATTATTCAAAAAGGAAAACTAAAGCAATTCATTTTCACAAAACAGTTTGCAGGAGTTTTGAGAGCCATGGTTCTTGGCTGGAGCACAAAGGTTCCTGGTGAACCTGGAAGGCTAGTGATAGGCTGTGGCAGCAGCTCCTCAGTAGGCTAAGGGGCTGCACACTCCCAACGCTGCCAGCTGTTCTGGACTTCTGGAACCTTTGTCCCAAGCTGAGGTGGAAAATATAAATAGGTTGAAAACTGTTCTCATCAGAAATGAATTATTGGGGCAGGGGAGATAGCTCAATGGTCTAAGTGCCTGCCTGATAAGCTCAAGGACCTGGGCTCAATCCCTGGTACTACATGCCATGCTGTCCCTAGAACTGGCATGGTGGTACATGCCTATAATAATGGGGAGGATGAGTCAGGAGGATCATCATGAGTCGCAGCTGTGTAGTGAGACCCTGTACCAAATAAATAAATAATTTTTAAAAAATGACTTATGTAGAGAAATTGGACATTGTCTCTCTCACTTTTGTAGCTCAGCTCTACCACAGACCACCTGGTTAGAATGAGGTATCACTTGTGTTAGAGATGAATGTTCCAGGATTTGCTGTAAGTGCCAGATCTGAGTGACACTTGTGTAGGACAATTCTGTATTGACAGTCTTCCAGCCCCAAGAAGAGGTTGCATGCAGGGCTGTGCAGTCACAGCAGAGCCTGCAGGGCATGTGCACAAGCACCACCTACTGCAGGTGTGCACCTGCTGCTCAGTGGGCGTGGCCAGCTCTGCAGCAGAATTAACTGTGGGCAGCAAGGCTGGGTGCAGCCCTATGGGCTCGCTTAGCATCTGGGGCTCCACGTGGGCACGGGACACACACTTCTAAGTAAAGGTACTTAGATTTTTCAGAGAAACATTTAATGTCATTTTCATTATGGCTATTTCAGTGGATGGAAAAGGAAAAGTTAGAAAAAAAGTAAGCCAGAATAAAAAGTAGGAAAGAGTTGTCATACCAGAGGAAGAAAGAAAAGGAAAAATAATGGAGAAGCACAGAAGGGACAGTGCTCAGAAAACAAGCGCCTCCTAGAGATAAAATCCAAAAGCTAAAAACTAGGTGCTGCAGAGTATTCACCTATAGCTTAGCCAGGGATCACAGGTTGTCAAATGCTCCAGCTCAGCACACTTTGAGAATTAGTTCCCAATGGAATAATCAGAGGATAGAAACGTTTCTACCAGCACACACTGACCACAACATCACTCTTCATGGCTGCTGAGGTCACCCAACTCAGGGGCACAGGCTGCACGCACCGTGCTGGCGTGAGCACACCTGCACTCAGAGCGAAGCTGCAACCTGCATGCCAGAGCTACCTCCCACCCACATAAATGTGAAATGAGGTATGCAGTTTATCTGAACCAAAACCAAAGTACAATTAGCAATGAGAACAGAAACACAGAAAACAGGAATGCATGCATCTGAAAAGAACCATCTCCTAGGGAAATCTTTTGGTTATTTGTATAAATATAAATTTAAGTTCCCATTTAAGATTTCTTGCAACTCCAGTTGCTATGTAGAATTTCCTGTTTCTTCAGTACCTGTGGAAGGGAATCAGTACTCTGGCCTCGGAGTTTGACCACTGTTTCTGAAGAGCTGGAGGTGGAAGAACCGATTTCTTTCACGATCAACCCTGAGGCAAAAGAGAAGAAAACAATGAACACTTCCACTCACTCACACCTCTTGCTGTGTATCCCAACACAGGCCACTTCTGGGGTTCCCAAGCTGAACAGTGCTGCTATCCAGGTGACGTGCTGTGCCCCTTCTGTGGTTGACAACCTGAGGGTCATGAGGGAACATGGGGCTGGAGTGCAGGAAGTCTAGAGTCTGCATTTTGTAAAATAACTTTTATTGTTTTATGTGTTTAGTACAGGGTCTACAGGGTCTCACTACACAGATCAGAATTGTAGTGATCCTGTTTTCAGCCTCCCAAACTCTGGGATTACAGGTGTGCACCACCACGCCCAGTCTGTCACCATCTCAGTGTTCCCCTGGGTTTGGGGTTGACCTGTCTTGTGGTGCTGGGAATTGAACCCCATCCCTGTGTCTGCCTAAGCAGCAGGTGCTTTAGTCTGCTGAGCTATCTGGCCTGCCCTCTAAAATAAAAATTTTAAGTGAGCTATGCAGGATAAAGGCTGGAGCTATGAAGCAGCCCTTCTCTGATGTCTTGTAAAGCCCCCTTGCCTCCTGCCACTTAACACCAATTCTGTCCTGTGGACAGCAACGAAGCCCTACAGTTCAGGTGTCATGCCTCTGGAGTCAAGCAGGTCTGCACAGTAACCTAGCCAGGGTAAGCAGTTTTGTGCTCTGGCCAATTCTTAGCCTCCCTGTGCCTCTGTCTCCTCCTCTTACAAAATGGGGTTGAGGACAGCACTCTGCTAAACAGGGAATACCTGGAGATGAGCAGCTCCTCTGGGTGGACAGGGCCACTGGGATGTGGGCTTCCTACAGCAGACCCCACAGGGGGAGACCTGGAGCAGAGCCCGAGTGAGAGTTCAGCACCGAGTCCCCCAGATCCATGCAACGCTGAACACCCTGGGACCCAGGGAAGATCTGCTACATTTCCAGAAGCAGAAATCCGGGGCTGATATTTCCCTTTATGGCTATGGCATGTGAGTGAAGTACCTTTAGAAAAACTGTTTCATAAGCTAAAGTTCCCAACAAGAACTAGAAACGTAAATGGATACTCCTGAAATTTCTCTTGCCAACAGGTGAAGTAAGTCAAGCCCTAGAGCCACAAACCAAAAGGCTTCTCGGGGAAAAGGCACATCCTCATCTTATAGAAAAAGAAGCAAGTAAGGTGATTTTTATTTAACTGCTGTTCATGGCCTACAGAAGTGGCCTTCCATGTCCTCTCCCTTAACTCTCTGGACATGTCTCATAACAATTCAGAGTCTAGCACATGCTCATATACACAGAAGGTTCAAGTTCTATGGCACCTAGATGTAAAAGCATTCCCAGCTCATGCAGAGTGCCCCACACCTTCCTAGGGATGCACACGTCTGGGATTGGTGCTCTGGCTTTGGGCATAGTTTTCTTGAGAAAAACTCTTGTCTTCTGAGGAGCTGCAAGTCTTTGAAAGAACCTCACAGAAGCATGTGGACTGCAGTGCTGGCTGGTGCTAGGGTAGCTCCTGAGGACTTCCTGGTCCACAGGTCCTTGGCTTGCACACCTGTGAGCACTCTTGTCTGAGGCCCAAGCCCACCACCACATAGTCAGAGTGAAGCCTGGTGCTCAAAGCTTGGAACCGCCCAGGTCCTTGACCCTGGACAGGGAAGGAGCACAGAGCCCCTCAGACTCAGCTTGGGGCTGCAAAGCTGCACCCCACAGAGAACTTGGAAAGCAAGGATGACAAGAATAAAATCAAGGGACCTATCTTCAGAGAAAAGCCTATGCATAATTTTTTTTCTTTTTTAGATAAGCATTTTTATTTTTGATTATGCTTTTATATAATTTGTACTGTTTTCCTTATCTATCTTTCATGTTACTAATTATGTAAAGGCCATATAACCTTCAGCCAACTGTATGAACAGAGTAATCTTTCACTGTTCTTTTACTTTTTTGCTATTATAAATAAAACTTCAATAAACATATTTTATATAGTCATTCTTATTCTGATTTAATATTATAAAATAACCTTACAAAAATCAAGTGCAGAAATACAAGTTGCTGCCCTTCCTACAGGAGCCTAGGCAACACTAGACAACCATCACCTCAGCCCCTGGGAGCACTCATGCGACACTGAGACCCACATTCCTTCCATAAACCCATGTACAGCTACCCTTGAACCTATCATGAGTGTTTAACTGCAGGTATATTTACTGTATATTGAAATGTATTTGTAAAGAAAAAAATCTAATGCAATAAAGCAAATGGGCAAAAAGGTGAATCTTGGCATATGCACTCCAAGCACGCCTGTATTGCCCAGCCCATGGGCGAGGGACAAGGAGGGTGACACTGACTCTGTGCCAGGGCAGTCTACTCCTAGCACAGCAAATCTGTGAGCAAATGGACTATGGTGAAAGATACCAGCACTCTTGCGCAAGGGCGACTGTGTGTGTGTCACTTCTGTCACCTCTGATCCCAAGGACCTGAATGTGGCAGAGGCTCAGTGAACATCTGGGCTGTGGGTCTGCCAGGGCTAGGCCAGGCCACCTGAGGGGTCACAGGCCTTTCACCCAATCAAGCTGGAGGTGGCAGGACAACATGTACTCAGGCCAATTTAACAGTGCTTCCCTAGAGAGCAGACTAACACATGGGACTTACGCTGCAAGCAGGGGTTACTGGGGTTTAAGGCACTGTCTCCCCTATGGCAGAGTCAGTCATTATGTGATCTGACAGCAGGGTGCTGGTGAATCTATGCCTGCTAGAAGAACTCATACAAATACGGAATTTAAGAGTGGCTTTTTAGGACAACCAGGACTGGTACTTTCCTTCCAGATTCCTACACATATTAGTGTAACATCCCAGAGAAAACAGGAGAACCAAGCCTGGGGGTCTGGCTTTGTTCCTAGCCAGGGGCCCTTGTCTCGCCAATGTACATCTGTAAAAATGGTGAAGCCAGATTGAAGGGTCTCCCCCTAGCGGGCCCCTTGTAGAGGCATCATAACTCTCAAGTTCTGATTTTAAAACAGCAAAGTAGGGCCAGGGAAATAGCTCAGTGCTATAGAGCCTGCCTGCCAAGAGTGAAGTCCTGAGTTTGATTCCTGGTACCAAAAAAATAAATAAATAAAACAGCAAAAGTAAAACCCTACTGTATGTACCTTTTGTCCAAAGCATGCAGAAGAGGATGTGGCACCCCCTCCAGGCAGTTTCTTTTCTATGGAGGGCAGTTAGCCCTGCAGCTCAGGGCAGTGGCCTGGCCTGACCTTTCTCCCAGGTTGCCTCTGACCTAGAGCCACAACCGATACCTATTTCCAAGGCACCTGCTTCTCGGTCCAGGATAACCCACCACCCAGGGCCCTCCCCAGAGCACTCACCAGAGTGTCCATTCAGCTTCCTCGACATGAGCATGTCTTCTGTGATGTAGATGCACATGTCTGGACTGACCTCCAGAGAGTCTTCATGCATTGGCTCCAGGTCCCTGGGGTCATCCACCAACATCTCAATTTCTGATAGAAGACAGTTAAGGACATAAAGAAAATGACAACCTCAACCACACTTGGATGACAAACATATAATTATATTTGAGAATAAATAGCCTAAAGAGACTCTAGTAGGAAACTATAGGGACAACTCTTGTCTTCAGCCTTCCCACCACTGGGATTGCAGGCATGCACCACCACACCTGTCTCAGTGACTGGCTCAGCAGGCCCTGGGCGGGGCCGGCATGGTATATGGTGCTTGGGATCAAACCCTGGTCCCTATGCTTGCCTAAGCAGGAACTTAGTCCGCTGAGGTATCTCCAAGGCCTTATTTTTTTTTTTTTTTTAAATCCTTGAAGCAGGAAGAAAAGCTGTACCATGCCTTTCTGATGACCAGGGACAAATAGAAGCTGATAGCCACATATCTATAGCCACATCAAGGACTGCTGAAAGTAGCAGCACGAGGCACTGCTGCACATAAACTCTACAGGCATGGTGTGCAGTTTTCACCAAACTTGGATGCTACAGACTTATTGGGGACAGAGAAAAGCATGAGTGGGGGCAAGCGCTAAGCCAGGCTGACACTGGCCACGGGACATGTCTTATCTCCATGAGGGAGCAAGTTCCTAGGAGCCAGCTACCTGTTATACAGCCCTGGCTGTATGTGAATCACTTAAAAAGTATCTAATTCACTGAATACCACAGACTTGAACCTTTTCTTAGGGAAGAGGCAGATGTCTAAGATGTTTCTGTCACAGATGCTGCACTCCTCTCTGCTGCCCTAACTGTAGGTCCAAGGGCTGCAGAGTAACCTCCACTCCCCTTCATATGAACAGTCAACCGATGGCTGTAGACACTCCCCACCTACAATCTAATGTAGGCAACTCCCCCAAGGTATTGGGCAGGACAGCAAGGCATCACTTCTCTATTACCACTACTTAGCTGCTGCCCAGATACCAACTTTGCCAAGCTTGGACTTGATGCAGCTGCACAGAAAGAAAGAAGGGTGCTAGCAACGGGACAGTACTGCTACCATCATCCTGCAAGTCCTCCTCCAGGCGGTCCTTGCCCCCACTCTCCACCCCTGAGGTGTGGGAGCTGCCGTGGCTGGTCATTGAGCTGCAAGTCTTCAGCTTCCGGTGCACTGCGCTACTGGAGTAGCTGTCCTCTGGCCCCACGTCCCGGGGCTTGGTGTCTGCCTCAATGCCCGAGGTATGCGAGCTGCTATGGCTGGTGGTGGAGTGCCGGGATAGTCGCTTGTGCTTCACGCTGCCTGCACTGCTCCCGCTGGCCCGCGAGCGCTTCTCCAGTGGGTCCATGTCCAGGTCCAGGTTGTCGCTGATGTACGACTCCCGGTACTGCTTCTTCTCTGTGTGGTGAGAACAGAGCTCAACATTACATTTCATCATGCCAGAGGGGCCATGGGCTGGCTCACACAACTCATCAGGCTAAGGGTAAAGCCAGTGTCACAATCTGCACCTAATAAGCAGAAAGCGGAGCACCTCAGAGGAAGACTGCAGAGTGGATAGAACGAGGACAACACGGGGCGGATTCAATCCTGAGGGCTCTGAGGCTTCAAGCGCCAGGGCGAGCTGCTCTGCAGTTACAGGCTGCATCCTGTTACTGTCTTCAGTGAGTGGGAGCAGGCAGAGACCTGCAGAGCTGTGGACACTGCCGTGATGGCCACCAAGTATATACTGCATTCCACAGGAGCATCAGTCCACAGCATTTTATTCAAAAGACCTGGTCCTTGGCTACAGATACTTTCACAATCACAGCTACCTAACAGACATAACTGTCCTGACTGCTGATCCATTTTGCTAGTTTGTTTAATTTTGTCTGTTGTTAGCTCCATCTACTGAGTATGATTTAAGATAAAACTATTCTGAATTTTTCAAAGATCTTAAGTTTAAATTTTCATTAATATGTGAGTTTTTCTCCATTTAGGCTGAATTAGTGAGCTTATTCAGATTGAATTAGTTAAAAAAACAGAGCTTAATGCTTTATACTCATGTGGCCTATGGCTGGTAAAACTGCTCTTTAATTTAATGTGTCAGTGCTGTTCTTTAACATGGCCAGGCATTGGGAAGCCTCATTCATCAAACACCAATCCTTACCTTAAGGGGCAGCGTTATAGTTGGGAGGCAGGTGAAGAACTGATAAAAAAACATTACTTTTCTACTTCAGGTCAGAAAGTTAGAAAGAAAGTTTAGCTTCTTTGCTTTCTTAATACTGGTATGAGGTAACACATTAGACCAATGTTAAAACCAGAGCATGCATCTGGGGAATGCTAGATTGCTGTTAACTTAGAAACTGCCAACTGGTGTGTGAGTTGGGGTCTCAGGAGCCGGCTCATGGGTGATCTTGGCCTCAGCTAAATGAAAACTCTTGCATAGAGCTGGGGAGATAGCTCAGTGGGGTAAGTGCCTGCCTGGCAAGTGCAAGGTCATGAGTTTGATACCCAGTACCGAAAAAAAGAAAAACCTTTTGCCCAGTCCATGTGTCTAATGCCAGCCTCGAAGTGCGATCACCAGAGCCTCCCAGAGGAATGGGTACCAGAAGGAAATATGTGCTTTCCAGGATGAAGAAAATCTCAGAGAAGGCTAAGGGAGCATTCATAGGCCCAAGCCAACTATGTTGCTCTAAGGACTTGGGTGAACTGCGAACGCAGGAAGTGTAGGCAGCTGGGTAGTCAGTAGAAGTATGGCCATCTATAGACCTCCTTCTGGGGAGCAGACAACTTTGATGACTCCTGTTTTCTGAGGTCACAAGGGACAGAGATGAAGATGGAAAGCCAAACGGGCTCAAAAATTTCTCACAGTTTCTATGCACTGTAATTTCAAAAAGACCACACATAAAACATTTCTGTAAGATGTTGGAGCTCTACAGTTCTAAGACAATGAGGAGTTATGGGCCTAATATTTCAATGCTTTCCTATGTCTTTACAAATAGCAATTTTACTGCCAACTCCCAGCTAGGCTCCAAGCCAGTCACAGGCCCTCCACACTGGGCAGTATGTGCCTAAGAAAAATACACTCACCAGCCTGTTTCCTGCTGGGCAGGATCCTCACAGGAATCTTCCTTGCCATCAAGCTGTGAGCTCACTTAAGGAGCTGCACTCAGTTATAGCACAGCTACCACTGGTTCAGAGAAACCAGGTTTAAGGTCTTCTTCATACTTAAAATTATGTCTGAGTAGACAAAACTATTTTTACTTTGAAAGAAAGGAAAACAACATGAGACTTCCTCAAATTTGCACTCATCCAAAAGACCCAGTGTACGCTTTCAGGACTCCTTCATTCTCTTACTGTTAGGTTTGAGTATTTGTCCTCTCTGGCTGCAGATGAAGTTTCACTGGCTATTAAAATAGCACCATGATGCAGGACCATTAAGAGGCGAGGTCAGGTGAGGAGGCTCTGCACTAGTGAGCGGGTCAGCACCACTACAGGGGCAGTGAAGGCTGTGAGAAGGTGTGGCCCCTTGCACACTCCTCTCTAACCTCCTGCCTCCCACTGCACTGGGTACAGCATGAAGGCCCTCGTGAGATGCCAGCTCCTCTGACTGCTCAGCCACCAGCACTGGAGAAGTGTATTTCTGTTCTTTGTAGTTTCCCACTTTGTGGTTGTTTGTGGCTGTAGAATGGGGAGGACAAGGACACCAGCTCAGTGAGCCCCTAAATACACTTGGTATAAGCATGGAAACTCCTGGCCTTCAAGAATTGCACATCCTCTGTCATCTGACTTTGAACCTATGGAGGAGGGTCACTAATTCTTTCAGGCTCTAAGGGTTCCCTATAAGGTCATCTAAATAAAAATTTACCCAAATGCTGAAGGCAGCAAGCTGATGCATTTCTCAAGGTGCCATCATGGCCATTAGAAATGAGGCAGATTTGGCAGGGTTGAGACTCTGCACCTAACTGTCACCCATCATCACAGACTCCCCTGGTGCCTCTGTCCCCAGCTAAACCACTCTGAATATTCATGTTAGCATAGGAGAGATAGACCTATCACCAGGGCTAGCCATTGTGAGGTAGAGCTGTCAGTGTGGTAGCAGCGGAGGCCTGCAGGCCTGGCCGCAGCCCAATTCTGTGCCGGGCCAGACACTGTCACAGGCAATGGGCAATGAGTCCTGTGCTGTTGAGTGATCAGGGAGTCCCCAGCCAGTCTTATTTGGAGATCATCTGAGAGACATCAACCCAATGCACATACTTCATAAGGTTACCCAAGGGATGATGGGTATTTGTACTATTTCTTCAAGAAAAGCAAGATCTCAGGGTCTAAATGTGTTCATATGTATGCTGAAGATATGGGCTTATGTCCTGGCAAATAAACCCCTCAATTTCATCAAAGCATCCTAAGGTCTAACTAGTATATCATAGCTGTGCAAAACCAACTAAAAACATTAGCAAATAAATAAATACTCAACACAGCATCTGGTAGAATTATAAGGTGCAGCGCATTATATGGAGGGACACAAAGTGCCAAAACTCAAGGGAAAGAGCTAACACTAGATTAATGCCATAAAGAGTGAGGTGTTGGGACCCCAACACTGCCTCCTCCTTCTCAACTCAGCCTGCTCCCCTGTTCATGTCCTGTGAACCCCATGCAGACCACTCCACATAATTATATCTCTGGAGGGGACTCATGGGGTCAGTTAACAAACTCAAAGAAAACTTTCCCATCCTTTGTCTCTCATTCTGGGTCTGAGATGGGGGGCCTCCTCCTGTTATGAGCAGGGTTGGAGATCTTGTGTTGCCCATCTTTATTGACATTTTAACCTAAGGAATCATCACATAGCACCTAGGAAGGTCAGTGTGCATACAGAGCTCTGAGATGCTAGCAAATCTTCACCCCATACCCGGCATGAGGACTTTCAAACCAGATGTGTGGGAACATTCCGGACACTGCAGCCTGATCACAGAGCAGGCTCAGAGCCTTGGCAGAGGTGCTAGGGCAGGCCTCAAGCTCCTTCCTTTGCCTTCTACAACTGTCCTGAGAAGTAAACAGAATGGATGTGTAGAACATGGACAGGCCTGGTCTCAAAATCCTTTCTCAGAGAGCAGAGATTATTGATTCATGGTAGCTAGAGTTAAGAGACAGGGTGGCAAGGCACCATTTTCTTCCCCCACCCAAGACCTGGTGATACCTTCATTTTCCTCCAGCTTCCGGATGTGGCGCAGGACTGGCTGCAGGTTCATGTAGAGGCGGTGACTGTTGCTCAGAAGCTGTAGGAGGTGTCTGGAGCGCATGGGGCACCCCGTGTAGTAGATAAGCTTCCTGGCGGAGGGCAAGCCATCTGGCAAGATCTCAAACTTCTTACCCTGTGGTGGAAAAGCACAAGTCAAATGAAAGAGGAAAATAAACTCTAACTTGCCAAGATGCCCTTCATTTTCCTAAGTAAGGAAAACCACAGTTTGAGAAATACATGTATAGAGCTCCATTTAAGATTCCTTTGGGGGGGCCAGGGAGATAGCTCTGTAGAATAAGTGCTTGCTTGGCAAGCACTGGGTCCTGAGTTCAATCCCTGGTACAAAACAAACAAACAAACAAACAAAAAAATGTTCTCTCTCCAAAACATCACAGCACAGGGGGATTACCACATATTCAGGGAAATATCTACCCAGTGGCCTCTGGAAAACAGACCACATGAGACAGCTGAGGAATACTTTAGTTTCTCTGGGTGGTCATGCTAGTTGCATTATGGAGAAAGGAGCTCCCAACACCAGTGCCAACTCAGCAAAGCAAGTGAATTTTAGAAGAGATGAATGCGTACATGTATGTGCAGAACACTGCTGGACACTGAAAACATAACCGAGAGTAACACAGGGCCCCTTCCCCATGGAGCGGCATCCCTGCAGGAAAGAGGGTAAATGACCGTATAAAATATAGTTCATGGTAGATGCTGGAAATGCAACAAATAAGCTATGATAGTAAACAATACGGAGTCCCTATTTGGAGATAAGAAAATGGAAAACTCTTCTATCTTGACAGAAGAGGGAGTAGGCAGCTGCAGACATGAAGGAGACAGAGAGCAGTGCCGATTGATACCAGAGGTCTCTTTCTTTCAGCCTGTAAAAGTCTAGGCGGAAGGCCACAGCCCCTAGTGTGTGGCTAGGAGTGCTATGAACTCCCCTGCCTTTCCTAGTAATGAACTGGACAGAGTACATTAGACAGACTGATTCTTGGCTGGAAAGCAGCGTTACAGGCACATTCCCCCACACACCTCAGCCAATGTAGGGAATATGGCCCTGGACAGCCCAGGTGGGGAGACAATTTTTTTTTTCCAGTAACATCTCCAGGCTTTTTATTGTAAAGGAACAATTAGTGGATTCCAATTCTGGGACAAATCAGCATATATATTAAATATTTTAAAAACAATAGACCATGTAATTTGAATAAGTATTTGAATTTCTCCCTATTTCCCTATTTTGCTATGTGTGTGTGTGTTCTCATATAATCATGCAATATTTTAACTTGTATGTCTGTTTTATTTAACATTATGTTCTCAGCTTGCACCACTTACCTAAGAATGGCACAGGTTTAGCTTTATAGCAATGTATTACTCTGTTGTGTATAAATACCAAAATTTCCTTATCCATTCATCTGTCAATAAACATGCATGTTGTTTCCAAGGTCTAGCTATTATAAACTGTGCTGTTATCAACATGGGTATGCATGTATCCCTCTAACAAGATGATTCGTAACTCTTCTGGGAAGATACCTAAATGGGGATAGCTGAATCAAATGGAATTACTACTTTTAATTTTTTGAGGAATGATTTCCACAGTGGTTGTATTAGTTTACATTTCCAGCAACAACACAGTTCCCCCCCCCCCACATCCTTACCAGCATTTGCTATTAGATTTTTTTTTTGTTTTTTTGATGACAACCATTCTTCCTGGAGTAGGATAGCATTTCTGTTTGTCCTACTTTGCGTTTCTTTGATGGCAAGTGATAAGATTTTTTTCATTTATTGGCCATTTGTACTTATTCTGAGAAGCCTCTATTCATGTCAGTTGTCCATTTTTTTCGACTTGGTCTTTTATTTAGCAGGGTGGGGGTCTGGCTATTTTGCCAAAGACTTAGATTTACATATTCTTGATTTTAGTCCTCTGTTCCAGGAATAGCTGGCAAAAGTATTTTCCCATTCTGTACATTGTCTTTTTAATCTGTTGGTTGATTCCTTTGCTATGCAGAAGTTTTAAATTTGGTATGATAGAAATGTACAACAACTAAAAACAATTGAGTCAGATAAGGCAAAGTGAATGGCATACACTGCAGGATACTAATCAGCTTTTCTTCTGGATGGTTAACAACCTAAGTTCACAGATCAAAGTTGGAGAAACAGAAGAGCCGCAACGCCAGCCAACATTTTGACCCTAGCCTTTCAAGATCAGTGAAGACTCAGGACATAGGAGAACCTGTACTGCAACATCATGAAACCCAGTTGTGCCCCAAATTTTCTGAACAAGGAGATTATGGAGCCACAGAGGAAAGAGATCGAAGTTCTATAGTGTGGCTGGGGAGAGTCACATAGAGAGAAAACTTTCTCTCAGGCTCTCACAGAGAGCAAACTGGTCAAGCACTGGCTGTGACTCATCCACATGGATGACACAGACAAAGGATCTACAGAATAAGGTACAGCATTACAAGATGAACCCTGAGGGAACTTCACTGACCTCATCAGAAACAAAAACTACATGTTTTGGTATATAGGTCTTGCTCTATCTAGGTTTTAACCATCCAGCAGAAAAGTATAAAAATGAGGTATACAGTGCAGGGCCATAATAATAAGTTGAGCTGTAAATGGCTATGGTTGACAACTTCTTCAGATAACTCACTATTGTTGTGGAATGCTGGACTGTGTTGGATTGTGTCGTCGAGATCAGGCACCTAAATTGGTTGAATGACAATGGAGTGCCCATCTTTGACAGGTGTAGACAAAAGAAGGGGTATAGAAAGGAAGAATCATGACATGTGTGTATGGACAGTACAGTTGGGATAGATATGCTATGCTTCTACGTAGTTCTGTGGGAGGCAAGATTTGCACTAATGGTGGTTGGACAGGATATTATGTTAGCTTCTAGTACTACGGACAACCACTAGGAAAATAACAAGGTAGAAAGTATTAATTATTGAATCTTTGATGTAATTCAGGTTAAAAAATAAGATATGTAAAGAGTTATACTCTCTTAATTTGCTGATAAGAGACATCTGCTATAATAATGTCTTTAAGTATAATATCATGTATGTACCTTGTATGACACCAAAACATTATGAAAACAGTTTGTAATGTATTAATTTATTGAATCCATCTTGTCAAGGTGTCTTAAAACTGTCTCATTGATATTTGTAGTTCAATAAAATAAAAAATAAAAAATAAAAAAATTGAAAGTGAGTCATTCCTTGTGTCACCAAAAAAATAAATAAATAAATTTGATATGGTCTCTTTGTTGGTTTTTAGTATTATTTCTCATCCCACTGGGGTTCTATTCATGAAAGTCTTTGTCTAGGTCTATGTTATTAAGAGCAATATCTATTTTATTTTCCAGCAGATGAAGTGTTTGTGTTTTACATTTAAATATTTGATCCATTTTTACTTTAGTGCATGGTAAGACATATATATAGGTCTAGCTTCAATCTTCTGCATGAGTATATCCAGCGCTGTTTATTAAAGAGGCTGTGCTTCCTCCAGTGTATGTTTTTGATTCTTTTGTCAAAGATCAAATAGCTTTAGATGGCTCGAGTTTTTTCTACTTCTTATGTTCTAGTTTACTGATCCACATGCCTGTTTTTGTAGCAGTACCACGCTATTTTAATTGCTGTAGCTTTATAGTATAACTTCAAGTTTGGGACTGTGATGCATCTGCTTTGTTTTTGTTACTCTGGATTGTTTCTGCTATTCTGAGTCTCTTCTGGTCTCATAATTTTCTTTACCTCCGTGAAAAGTAAGAGTGCTATTTTCACTGAGATTGCATTAAATCTGTATCAGTTTAGAATTTTATCCATTTCGATTATGTTGGTTCAGCCTAACTAGGAACAGGGGGATATTTGTCCATTTTCTGGTATACTTCTTGATTTTCCTTTTCAGTCTGATATAATCTTAATTGTAATCAATACAATTTCATTTCCTTCATTATATTAAGACTTAAATATTTAACTTTTGATGATATCATGAATGGTACTGTTTTCCTGATTGCTTTTTGCAGTGAGGTCATTATTAGTGTATAGGAAATCTATTGATTTTTGTGTTTGTGTCCTACTGATGAATCTGGCTATTAATTCTAGGAGTCTTTTGCCTGATTGCTCTGGCTAATGTATCAAGGAATGGGATACTGAATGGGAGCTGTGATAATGGACACCTTTGTCTCGTGCCTGATTTTAGAGGCAAGACTTTTAGCTTTCCCCCATTCAATATGATGCTGGATCAAGTTGGTCCTACATGTGTTTTATCATGTTGAGATAAAGACATTGTGTATCTGTTTTCTTTAGGGCTATTTTTTAAAAATCATGAATGGATTTGGGCTTTGTCAATGGCCTTTTTTGTGTTTACTGAGATGATTGTGTGATTTCTGTCCTTTCTCTTATGAGGTATATTTATTGATTTGCATGTGCTGAGCCACCTTCACATTCCTTCCACCTGGGCATGGCATATGTTCTTTTGATGATTTGACCCATTCTGTTTGCCAGTAGCCTCTTAAGGAGCTCTGTATCTATGTGTATTTGAGAAACTGGTCTATGATTCTCTTTTTTGGTTGGATCCTTGTTTGATTTAAAGATTAAGATAATGTAAGCTTCTGAAAATGATTTTGGAAGTACTCCTTCCCTCTCAATTTCTTTAAAAAGTTTGAGGAATATTGGTGTTAGATCTTTCCTGAAGTCTTCGCAGAATCTGGCTGTGAATAATCCTTACAGTCCTTGGCTTCTTAAGTCTGTAGTTTTATTATTATTAATACTTTAATTACATTGCTTGTTATTAGACTGTTCAAGATTTTTAAGTCTTCTTAATCCAGTTTTGGCAAATAACATGTATCTAAGAATCTCTCCATTCAGAGTTCAGAGTTCTTCAATTATTCAGCATATATGTTTGTGAAACAGCTGTGACTTTCTGGATTTTAGCAATATCCACTGTGATTTCACCATTTTCATTTCTAGTTGCATTAATTACTTTAACAAGCTTCTAAAATACAACTGATACATAATAAAATTTAGTATTCACTGGGTCCATGACCCACAAACCCCTCAACTTCATAAATACATCTCATCACTATTTACTTTGGGCCATCAGAAAGGGAAGTGGGGTACTGCTCATTCTCAAACACCTCGGAGCCTTTACAGAGCTTGAACATAAGCTCCATGGAGGAAGAGGCAGGGCAAGCCCCACTTGCCATGTGACTAATACAGGATCAGATCAAACAGGGCCCAAGTAGTTCAGATGACAGGAAGCCCCAAATAGGCCTGTGGACTCTGCTCAGCCTGGAGTCAGTGCTACCCTTTATTTAAATAGGCTGTCTGCCTACAGGAGAGAAGTGTATGTCTACAAATCCTTATTGTCCTCTTTTCTGAGTGTATTTTTTCTAATAATTTCCAAACAAAGCAGGATTATGGGTTTAATGACCGCCAGATGTGTACATTATGAACTTTAATTCTTTCAACTTTGCCAAAAAAAAAAAAAAAGGATATAATTGGTGAAGTTATAACTGGGAAAAATCAAGAATTTTCTCTCACAAAAGAGCATCATTCTCAATATTCTAAAAATAAAAGTACTTTTCCTGTTAAATACTGTAGACTTTTCTTTATAATGATGAGTTTTAAATAGTGAGATATTAATAGAAACATCTTTTTTATTACTCTTTATTCTTTGTTCAAAAGAAACAACTTCCAAATGAAGCAGCCAACGTCTACACTAAAAGTAATTCACCCTGTGATTACAGCTTTCTGTATTCCAATTCTTGTGCTGTTTTTTTAAAACAGTAATTCTGTTTGATGAACTCATCCTGTACTTTTCCCACATTGCTTCTGCAGCTGGAATAACAGGGTCACGTGATAAAGAACAGGCGCAAGTTTCAATCAGACAATTATTTGGCTTTAAAATTCTTTGATTTTAAGCTCATTAGGATACGAATGACAAGGACTATAAGAATACAAGAGTAAATTTTCTTTGGCTTCAAATTTTAAAAAGTAACTTTTGGGAAATGTATTAAAAATAAAACCAAACATAAAAAAACCCCAAAATATACTAAAACCCCAAATTCGTGATTTTATTTTTTAAAATTAGTTATTTTGAACTTACCACAAAGACCAACTTTCCAACATTTGTCCAGGGGAAATCATACAGTAATTGCTTCTCTTCATCAAGATTCTGTGAAAAGAATTACAATGCACGTGGAGTTATAGAATAAATAACACTCTAAGATAATTCTGAAGTCTTCCCTAGAAAACTAAAATTCAGTAATTAAAATCTGAAAGACTTTTGAAACTCTCTTTGGAAAGGTAAAGACAGTAATTAATAGCACTGGGCTCCTGGTGACTGCATGAACTGGTTGTCTGAAGGGAATCTTTTCCCTTCTGGCCTATCCACACAATTTAAATAAGAAGTCCAAAAATCCAGGCATGCCAGAAAAGTGGTAAGGGACTGCCTTTCGTAAGTGGATATTCTGCCTACATCAAAGGTAAGACATCCTTAGAGCATCCTAATGACTCATGGAAAGATATCTTCCTCCCTGTAGGATAATGGCATCCCAACTTACAGGGATAGGTTTTAACACAAAAAGTGCAGCAGAAATTATGTCTAGCCAGGCCTCATATTAAAATGTCACTTTTCTCTCCATGCTTATTAACTATTCTGTGGGATGAAAGAGAACATTGAAAAATCAATGGCACATGAAGAAATGTTAGGGTAGTAATGATCTGTTACTGATGCAGTGGTGATGCATCTGGGCTACTCTCTGACCTGTTTGCTGCTACAGGGAACTCACTCCTGGCAAGCATCAGGTTGAGTCACTTCACCCAACCTGTGTCATTCAACATCTGTGCAAGACAAACAGGAAGCAGCGACTGGAGACAGACCTCACGGGTGTGCTTAGACATAAGACCCAGTCAATACCAGCTGACACTACTTTCTCATTCACCCACCTGAAAAATCTGTATTCCTCGCATGGTCAGCCCAAGGGTCAGTGAAGCTTCAATCTCCCTTTTATCCTGTTGGAGTAAAATTTTATAAAAAAGGAGTACTTTTTTGAATGAATACTTCAGCAATAAATATTTCAGCATCAAAGAAATAGAGATTCTGCAATTCAAAAGCATCTGACTTATAATACTTTGCTTAAGTCTTTCCACATACCTAGTTTCTATTAAGATTTAAGAAAACCATAAACACATGCTAAATTAATAATGGCATATAATTTTTGCATTCTTAAGAGTTCAAATTTTAGCATGGTCACTGCAGTATACACACATTCACTTCAAAAATATTCTAAACATGCTATTGAGAGCTCAAGAGGTAAAACTATTTTTTATTGCTTTTGCATCATTTGATTTATTTTTCACCTTCTATCTTAAGCTTACTCGCTCCTCTGATGCCAGATTATTAAATTTAATTTCACAGATACAGTCTGAGATATATCAAACTTTATATATGTTTAAAACAGGACTAATTTCATAGCTCCATGAAACCAAATTGCAGGCAAGTGACTAAACAGTTATGACTGTCTCATGACAACAGATAATAGAATTATCTTTTACATTTAGTTTGGAAATATGTATTTTTAAGAAATTCAATTACTGCTTGCCAGGATGATACATATTCTAACAGTTAAACTGCAAGCTGTAAAATGTAAAAATGAAACTATAACAAACGTAAGGAAAAAACTCTATAATTAAAAATGCACTCTGAAATTTGGCCACATGTTTTATGTGCTCATCTGTGGTAAATACATTTAAGGAATAAAGTTCGAAATGGAATAATAAAGAGTTACTTAATAACTAAAATACTTTCACCATGAGATATCCTGAAACAATAAATGGATGTGTGCTCAATGCTCCCCAATAGTATAGAAAGAGATTATTTTTAGAGAATGCATCTTCACTTGGCATAGAGAAGGCAGAGCCTATTTTCAGTGTGTGTACTATTCTCTTCCATCTCCTGCATTTTTTATGTCAGAAAGGCACATGCAGTGTAAGATTTAACAGGAGAGGCCAATCCATCACTAGCTAAGCTGTGGTCAATTTCCCATCCCAGTTGTACTGATTGCTTTCTGAAATAAGACTCTGCTCATAAAATGCTGGTTGTTCACATATGAGGCTCTTACTGGTGGGGGAAGGGACACAAAGCAGTTTTTTTCTTCCTAGAATGTACTCTGCCCTATCTACCCTTTTTGCATCAATAAACCCTAAATGCATCGGATTTAATGGCTGCCTCTTGATTTCTCGAAAGGATGAGAACTGCCCTTCAGGTGACAATATCTACTCAGCCACTTCAATCACATTTTTAGTAAATATCTTGTTTTAAGCAGACAAGTGAGTCACTTTCTATGTCATGTAGAAAGAACCACATGTTAAACAAGATTTAAAAATTAAGTCTTGCAAAAAGACAAATTGGGCATTTTTACTCCACTAAAAGATGATTAATAGGATTCTTTAAAATAGCAAGTCCCTTAGCAAGTGAGGCGAGAGGCACTGACTAGTTATCGAGCATCTTGCTAATGTGCCAGGGAGCCTACCATGTTAGTATTTCACATTCATTACCCCACTGACCCTCCCAACTGCTGGAGTTTACAGCACTGCTCCCATGCACTAGATGGCCCAGGATTATAGCTGCAATGGCCCAGGACCCCAGCAATCATGAACAGTGACACAGGGCTTCTAAGTGACACCTAATTCCAAAGCCAGAATCTTTCCAATGTATTTTTCATACTTCTATTATATTTTAAAATACAAGCTGATTATTAAAAATGTTATTTGTCGGCATTTTTTTTCATGTAAAATGAGGTGCCACAATAGGGGGAGAAGTCCCAAGTCAGTCTTTTAGGAATTCACTCCAAAAGATTTCTCCAGACCTTAATTGTGCCTTTCAAGTCACAGTACATCTTTTGGGGAGAAGAGGTAAAAAAAAAATGGGTGTAAGGAATGGAGAGACTAGTTGCTGGCCACTTACTAAATTTTTGGAGTTGGGGAAATAGCTCAGTGGTCAAAGTGCCTGCCTGGCCAGCACAAGGACCCAGGTTTGATCCCCAGTACCATATACCATGCATGCTATGCCAGCTACTAAAACCAGTTATGGTGGAACATACCTGTAATCCCTGGCCTGAGGAAGCTGAGATAGGAAGATCACTACAAGTCTGAGCTGCATAGCGAGACCCAGCATCAAATGAATGAATGAATGAATGAATGTGGAGACAGCTCAGTGGTCTAAGTGACTGCCTAGGCAAGCACAAGGACCCAGATTTGGTTCCCAGTACAACATGCCATCCTGTCTCCACTGCCGGCCACCAAGCCCAGGCATGGTGGTGCACACTTGTAATCCCAGTAATGGGGAGGCTTAAACAGGAGGATCGCTATGAATCTGAGCTGTGTAGTGAGACCCTATACCAAATACATTTTTATAAAAAGCTCAATAAATCAATTAATTAATTTTTGGAACTAGCCAAATATAGTCCTGTCTCCAATGGCCCAGTTATGCTAATCTTACATAAAGAGTACAGAAGAGATAATAAACACAGTAATAATAGTAACAATAGCAAGTTCAACATGTGATGGGCACAGTTTTAGGTCATCTTTATTGCTGCCATACAAAGGAGTAGGTTCCTGTTCCCAGTTAATTATGGGGATATTGAAACACATTAGTTAAATAACTTGCACAAGGTTCCCTAGGAAGAAGCCAAGCTGGGATCCAATAATAGGCAGTTAGGTCCAATGGACCATGCTCTAAACTACTTTATCCCTTTGGTTTGGAGACATTCATGGGGATTCAGACATTCCTGCCTATGAGGTGTACTTGGGGAGCAGGGACAAGGGTGGGGACAGAAGGTGAGAAGATGATCAATGGTGTGAAGCCTTCCTTGCCAGCCATGCACTCTATCCTGTTCCTGTTTGAGGATCTGACTTCTGGCCCAGGTTAGAAAAATGAGCCTCAGGATGCATAGGACACAAAGGACTAAGGACTTTAGAGAATGAGGCGAGTGCAGAGTCCGGTTCATGCACAGATCTGTCACCAGGGGCTGGGCTGAACCTGGTTCTGCCACTTGGGTCTACCATCTCAGGTATTACTTAACCTTCTAAGCCTCAGTTCTGTTAAACAACGATTAGTTTCACTCTCATAAGTATAAAAAATTTTAAAAAAGGAAAAGAAACACAAAGTATGCCCAATAAACACTGTACTCCATAAACACAAGTTTACATTCTTGAGACTGGATACACTGCAGAAGTGGCTTGACTTTAAGCAAAATTAAACATGACTTATAAATGTTACTCCCCAAAGCAGAGCAGCACATTTGGGGTGGAGAAAAAAACAACTATTGTATTACCACTAAAAACCCACATAATTTGTACTAATTTGTTTATCTCACTATTAAGATCATGAAGAGAAAAAATGTTCTATCCTCATTCCAGACTGAAAACACCATTGCTTGGTGGACTGACCCACCAGCATCTTCAATTGCTCTGTCACGGCTGCCTCCCTGTCCTGAACTGATTAGAAATGTGTACCTTTTGGGATGATTTTGACTTTCAGGGACAGTCAGGAGTTGCCTGGCACCAGAATGCTGAATGAGGCAGCTAAGGACACGCACCACACTTTCGGGAAGCCGTCCTTCCATGCACTGCACTCAGCTGCAGTGCTCACCGTATTTCTGATCATACCTCCTACAGATACTCATGAAAGAGAATTTCTAGAACTTCTGAAAGTCACAAGAAAGGTGGATCTAGAATGTGTGTTCTACGTGAAGGGGAGTATTTTAAGGGGATTAATAACAATGTGTCTTTTACTTGTAATAGCTTTTAAAAATTGAAATAGTCACTGTACATTTTGATTATCATTTGTATGTTAATGAAACATTAAAAAGCCTGTTTATCAGGGCTTGCTAGTACACACCTATAATCTTAGCACTCTGGGAAGTTAAGGCAGGAGGACTGCCAAGTTCAAACCCAGCCCAGGCAGCTTAGTAACTTAGTGAGACACTGTCTCAACACTATGTAATTTTTTTTTTTAAAGGGCTCGGTGATATAGCTTAGGGTGAAGGACATGGTGAAGTACTGGGAAGAGAACCTGTTTTAAAAGGAAATCACAATTTTCAAGATGACTGAAACCCTAACAGGGAGTGCTCTCCTTAGAACCACAGACACAGCACAACTCTATACCTTATACAATCTGTAGTAGTGAACGGCGACGTCATCCAGCCGGACAGCTTCTTTGATATATTTAAGATGGGCCTCGGAAGCAGTCAGTGCAAACTGATCTTTGTGCATGTTTGGAATGTGCTTCAGGATGTAGTCCTTGCCCCTCTTGGAAACAACCTGTTGGGACATAAGGGGGCGTGCAATGGAGCATTTGTTGGAGGCATGCAAGTATAATTCCCACCCCAAATGATGGAAGGGTGAGATGGAAGGGTGAGAGTTTAAAATAGGCTGCACAAACCAGCTACTTTCCACTGGAAAAGTCCTACTTCTGTTCTGCTTTCACCATCTGTTATGCTACTGGTTAAATCAGCTAATACCCTAAGCTACAAACTCCACTTTAGGGGTAGTGCCACATATCTAAAAAGAAAGAAATGACAAGAAATGGGGAAAATGGGTTCTTATGGCTATAAGTCACCAAGAAAAATATCCCACGCAATATCCTAATTTTCACTTGCAAAATATACCCAGTATCAGCACATCTGCAGGTTCTGGGTCCTATTTAATTCTTCTAAAATTATAGCCATGGGGGGGGGGAGGTGGGAGAATTCAATGCTATTCTGGAGAAAGCAGGGGAGAGGGAGGAATTCTCTGACAAGCAGGAGTTTGCATGACTCTAGATTTTGGGTACTGGGCCCTAGACAGAGCTAGGATTACACTGAAGTGAGGTGGGAAGATGAATTTGATATAGAACATTTTGAGTCTGAGGAACCTGGTAAAAGCTGCCTCAAAGAAATGGGAAAGAAACAGAGCTGGGAGTTACCTGCATGTACATAGATTTGGATGAAATTGCCCCAGATGTGAGCTGTATAATACATTATACAGTAAAGCATAGCTATATAGTATATAGCAAAGTATAGCAGCCAAATTCAGGAAAAGGAGTGAAGGGTATTCTCTGGATTCAGCTATACTGAGGCCCCTGGTAACCTTACCAACAGCACTGAGTAGGCTGGTAGGGAACAAAGGCTGACGAAAGTGGCCTGAGGAATATACACAGGAAGCAGCAGCCAGAAAACCAAACACACATGGCCTTTACAGGCCTTCCTGAGGAAGCAGCTAAAGGGAGCGGCTCCTCTTTCTTGAGGGTACATGGGTAGCATCAAGTTTAGCATGTTTTGACTGAAGGAATGAGTCTGACAAGGGGCAATGGCACAGAACAGAGAGAAGACACAGCAGAGACTCAGGGAAGATGAGACAGAAACAGACAGGACCAGGTTAAGACAGCTCATGTTAGCACAATCTACATTTTCCTACTGACACAAGGGGATGGTTCCTGTCCTGTGAAGAAAGGACATGGAGTTGGAGTGAGAAACTGACTTAGATTTGTTTCCTTAGCCCAGGAAATCTGTGAATGATCTCATCCTTGAAGAAATAATGTTTCTCTCTTCAAAGAGGAAAATGCACCTTCACGAAAGGTAAGAGGGCCACAGTCAAGTGTGTACATACCGAAAGGAGGCTGGCAAACACAAGCTCCACTGCACTGATGAGGAGCAATGCCCTGCCCATCAGTCAGCTGCCCAAGAAGGACCTCAAGACATCACGTGTGCCCAGCTCTCGAGTGTTAGGTTTCTACCTGGGCATCAAGAGCGCTGGTCAAAGAACATGTAGGTTCTCATTGCTTGATGGAGAAGACAGCAGCACTGTGAACTAGAAATGTGCCTCAGAAAAGCCCTCAATAAAGTTTGGAAACAGTACCTACCCAAGATGGGAAGTAAGCCTCGGGCTCAAAGTATTTTCCATAGTGCTTGTTCCTTTTGAAGTTCCCAAGATCGGCCTGCAGGGCGAAGGCTGCCAGTAGGAAGTAGGCCTCCTCTCGGAGCACACACTGAGAATGAAGGACTTGTTTTCTCAGGTGCCAGTAATAATAGTATCTTGCTGCTCTGTCACTAGGAAAATAGAAGAAAGCAGAAGTCACACTCTGGGGAACAATGCAACAGCCCAAGCACTGCTTTCCATTTGCTGACAGGAGCCTGCTTCTGCCCCCCCCCCCCCACCTCCTGAAACAGGGCGGTCACAGCTGGACCTGCGTCATTCGCGGAAGTCAGAACACCAAGTCAGGCTACCAGGCTGCAAAAACAACCTCTCCTCAGCTCATCACACCTGATTTTCTCAGAGGATGGGTAAAGGGGTAAAGGGTCTGAAAAATTCCACTCTGACATGGTTAAACACAGCACTGAACATACAGAACTGAGAAGCCTACACACTTGTCGTCCATGTTTTGAAATTTCTGCCAGAACAGTGCTGTGCGGGCTATAAATGAGAACAGTATTAGCCAGGATTCTAGCTTTCATGTTTTGTTGTAATTTTTAAAATTTTGTTTCTTAGCTAAGCGCATTACAAATACTCTAAGGTTCTTTTACAAATGTTTGTTTATATGCCTTCCTGAAAAAAAAATCTGCAAACCTAGAGTCCTTTTTGTGTTTGTATTTCCCTGAGAATGAATGAACTGAAAGCCACCCTTAAATGCTCTTGTTTCATATTAAGTGAATGTTACTTTATGGGTGTATTTTCATAAGCCTCCTCATAACCATCAGGATTATCTCCACAAAAAGAAATGCTCACTGCAAAATCCACTGAGGCCAGAAATACAGTCACCACTAAATGTACTGAGTAAAAAGTGCAGAGTAGGGAAAAACCTGTTTAAAAAAAAAAAAAAAACAATTTCATGGGTAAACAGGATGCTTGTGATCAAAGTAAAAATGCAATAAATAGTGTGTGCATAGATTTGTATTTTAATGAGCTTATGTGCCTCCCATTATGGTAAGCTGAGTTTACCTGAGATTCTTAGTTTTTCAGTAGATGATTTTAAAAACATGGGTTTATTTTAACCAAGTATGAAGAGCTTAAATATGAAGCATTTTTAGATTTCTTTCCCTGGGACCCAGTTCTTTTCAAGCACTTCTTTTCATAATGCTTACCACACACGGTTTGAACTGGTTCATCCTTGGGGGGAAAGGCAGAAGGGATGAATTCAATGTTCATTAAACCCCAGGGAGCTAATTAGTAGTTAACTAATAAATTTTCCTTCTTTCCAGAGCATTCCTCACAGGTAACTTAGAAGAAAAATTTATTTTATATAAACTCAGCCTAATGAAGTTTCATAAGCTTTAAATAACATTCTTTTTTTTTTTTTTTTTTTTTTTTTTTTGCGGAACCGGGGCTTGAACTCAGGCCCTTGCGCCTGTCAGGGAAGCGCTTATTCTACTGAGCCATCTCCCCGGCCCTAAATAACATTCTTTAAGGGTTGATGTCTTTTGGCTTTAATCTGAATCTGGCAGTGATATAAAACACTACAAGAGCTAATCTGTCCCATAACTCACTAGCTGATGTGCCTTTTTTTTTCACACGGCCTTTTACCAAAGTTTAAAAACAGAGTAAAGCTAGGGGTGCTGGAGCAGGCCTGTAAGCTGAGGCAGGATGATCGCCGTGAGCTCAAGCAAAGCCTTGTGTACAAAGTGACCTCAAGGCCAGCCTGAACAGCACAGTACAACCAACCCTGTCTTAAAAGCCAACAACAACAACAAAACCCTAAAACCCAAACCAACTCTAAAAAAAATAAAAACCAAAAACCAAGGTGAAGCAGAGTTCACATTTCCTACAGTTTTCTCTTAGACCAAAAAAAAAAAGGTACCCCTTAAAAGTTTTCCAGCACTGAATCCTCCTATACAAAATTAACCAAGCTTTAAAACTGAGAGATTCTGAGTCTGTATCATAAGCATACCCCTGGGGAAAAACAACCGATTACCTGCCCTTGCCAATTTCTACCTGAGAGTATACCACAAGAGCTCCATGGGCTTAACCCTGGCTTTAAGTCACTTAGTAAGAGTAGAAGCAAGACCCCAAACATGAAAGGAAAACCCAGCTAAAATGAAGGCCTTTCTCCATTTCCTACCCCACCCATCCCATCCCTGGAAAAGAAAATCATCCTTTAATCAAGCTCTCCACTCTTTACAAAACTGCTAGCTCCTTCTTTATGACTATTTGTTAGTGAAAATGTGGAGTAAAAAAAATGATAGCTAGTGATGGTGATGTTTTCATTCATAATTTACCATTACCATTTATTTATTCAACAAATATTTATTCAGTGTCCACTATACCTATGTTTAGGAACCAAAGGTACATGAGTATGCAGAAAGTCTAAAAAGAAAATACAGCGCTGCTATGACAGAGCTTATGTTCCCAGAGGTGGAAGGCCAGGATGCTGGTGTGCTGTCAGAAGTGCTGTGGGAGGCAGGTGGCCTTCACTTCTCCTTGCCCTCATACCTGATCAGTCTACCATTTTCCACGTAGTACTGCACTCGGAAATGTATAATCATGGGAGGCCCAAACTGGTCAATGCCCTGAAACAAAGATACACATAAAAAACAAGCTATTTGGAAACAAGTTACTTCACAAATGAATTTCAAAAGCCACCAATTTAGCACTCTTTGCCATATGCTTTTTCAGCAGGGAAGGATTTTGGCTAATTGTAGTCACAGGGAGCACTGAACACTGGGCAACTGTCCCCTGGGTATAGCAGGTTCCTACAAAACTAGGGAGTTAGAAAGCCCAATAGGGCACCAGCCCTCTGTCTGACTGCTAGTCAGAGTAATGCCAATGACAACATACGGGAGGATAAAAATAATGCCATGGAAATTTCTAGCTGAGATCCAGCTCCCAGCTCAGCTCTGTCCCCTGTGGTGACCATTTGCTCCTTATTACAAATGTGCTCTTGTTTCCTTGACATTCCACATACCAAATTCTGTTTGTTTACTCAGACAGTCATGATTCTTATTCTGTAGCTGGCTTTGAAGTTGTCTTTCCCTTTATCCTGAGAATTCTTAACTACAAACTGGTAGATCTGAGATTAAGTATTATGACTTTATTCTGATTTAGGATGGTGATCTTGGGAACTATGCAAATTGCCTTGTGAATGTTCTCCCACATAAACAGAATTTATAATTACTAAATAAGGGTACTGTTATAATGAAATATGAAGGATCAAATATACATATAGTAAAAGTAGCATTAATTAAATTTCTAATAAATTCCAGCACAAGTTTTGATAACACAGCCATAAGAAATAACTTTTCCTTTATTTTCAAAGTGTTATTCTGAGATTGCTAAAAAATTTATTACCCAATATTATTTATAGACCTTCAAAATATATCATACTTGACATTTTACAATTTATAATTTTTTCCTTTATCTTTACAGAATGAAGTATTGCTTAAGAGTTTTTTTAATATACAAAAATTCATATAAACTTGTTTAAAAACATCAAAATAATTTTGCTCATAAATGTAACCTCACCCAAGTGACTTCGTATTGTCGTACCTTGCTGGCCTCTTTCTTCCACTCTTTTGGACAATACTTATAAAGCTTTTGCTGCATTTCCATATACACATGTTCATTATCTGTTCATCGAAAAAAGGAGATAAAACACTAAAGAAAAGATACATTTTTATAAAGAATATTCAGAGATAACAACTTTAAAAATGCATCAAGATGTGGGAATGCAGTCTGAATTTAAACCACCAAGAAAGCTGAACAATGAGATTACACATATTTTGAATCTGCAGTACAGAACTCACACTAGTGATACATGTAATGTTTAGAAGAAACATTAGTTTCCAACTCCTGCTTTTTTCCCACTTCCTAGGATCATTATAATTTAGAAATTTTAACTTCAAGCACTGTAGTATTAGTTTTAGAAAAACATGAATTTTTGTAGCTCACAAAAGACTGCCCTTATAAGTGCAAAATAATGAAACAGGGCAGAAACACCTTCTTAACTGCCATGTGAGACATTAAGCAACACTGATGACAGCCTCTTTCTGTCTCCTGCTTGTGAAAAATAATTTTTAAAAATACCCATTCTGTCTCCCCATAGCAAAACACATGACAAAATGATAAACCATTACTTGCACTGCCTTTGGAACCAATCTTGGGGGAAGAAAAGAACCTTATGCAAAACAAGCATGAATGCCAAAATATTCCTTTTAAGGGACTGATATTTAGTTATAAAACAAACAGGATATGATATAAAAATGATCTAAATGTGAAAACAAGATGCCACAAAATGTTTCATTTTTCCTAAAGAGAAATCTTGGGGATCTTGGGGAGAGAGATAGGGGGATGGGGAGAAGAGGGAGAGGGGAGAGGGAAAGGGGAGAGAGACAGACAGACAGATGACAGACAGACAGTGACAGAGACAAAGACACTTCAGAGGAAAACACTTAGCATTCCTATAGTTTTAAATCTGACTTTTTAAAATGCTAATTCCTTTCTCTCACCTTCACCAAGGGGGCACCCTCTTGAAATGTTCTGCATAAAAATACTCACATCTGAAGGAAAGTACATCTCTGACCACTCTAGGAATAAACAAGCCTAACTGCACTGCCGATTCCTGGATGAACACGAGTTGGACTGGGAAAAGTCAGAAAAGAAGAGTAAAGCTACTTTTTTGGGTAGAAATGGAATATTCAGTTGAAAAGGATAATGGAGAAGTCCCAGTGTTAACAAAGGGGGGATGCTACCCAAATGAAGTTGTTAGGTTAGAAGATACCATCTCCCATTTCTCCTTTTCACTGAAATGGATAAGACCAGAAAACACTCCTATTCAATCTTACTGTGTTCCTCTTGAATTTCCCTATGAAGCAGCAGCATGATGAGCAGAAGTGGCACTGCTTGCCAGAGCAGCATGTATATATCTATTAACTACCATTATATTTCTACCATCTGAAGTGTGATCAGAGCTTTACAGCTAAAGAAAGACTTTGGAGAAGGGCCAGGAGATGGCTCAATAGAATAAGTGCTTCTCTGGCAAGTGCAAGGGTCTGAGTTCAATCCCTGATTCCATCAAAAAAAAAAAGACTGAGACTCCAGCTAGCTGAGCACACAGAGGTTGCTACAGAATAGTGTGCCCAGAAAGGATACAGAAGCACTATATTCCTTCTCCTAAAGCCTCTCCTCTCTGTGCCCTTTGCAACATCATTTGCAACACACTGGCAAGTGAGTAAACACACAGGCTGAGTTTCTCATTGCTTGAAGAAGTTATAAATAAAGGAAAAAGGAAGAGTTAAGATGTCTCATGAAATTATTACAAATGTTAGCATGAACTCATGCATATGAAGAAAAATACGTGACATCAACACAACATGGTTAACACCATCACCAAAAAAGACAAATACGTACCATGTGTTTCTGGATAGTATAAGGATTTTTTTTTTGGCTGGCTCAGCCTGCCTTAAGGGCAGGGCTTGTAAGGCAGGTGGAGGTGGGGTTTGAATGGAGATATTCTGACTGCATTTGCATGAGCAGGTGCTTAAACAACTGAGCTAACTGGCAGGGCCCCCAGTCTCTGGATATTATACACTAAGAATGGCAAAACACCACTGACCCAGTATTTCCTCCAAAAATATGCATAACTGGAATTCATCAAGAAGAAACAACAAAGAAATCTGAATTGAAGGACATGCCCAAAGTAACCTGACTACATGCTGCAGAAATGTCAAGGCTGTAAAAGGCAAAAATGAAGGAACTATGCCAGAACAAAAAAGACCTGACAGGTAACCATGAAATGTAACTTATGGGCCTAGATTTTCTTCAACTATAACAAAATTAAAAGACAGTCACTGCCATATCAGTGTTGGTTTCCTGATTATAAGGTTTACACTGTGGTCACAGAAGAGAATATTCCTGCTTCAAGGAAGTACACACTGGAGTACATTAGGCAGGATGGAAGGAAGGAATAGAGCAGTAAAATGCTAGGTGCTGAAGGATCTGAGCGAAAGGCATTCAGGAAATCTCTGTAGTATTCTTGCAACAAGTAACGGAAGTTATGTGTCAAACAGTGCAAAAATTTAGATATGTTCAAATGTACAGCACTTGCATGACATTAGAGAAGAATATAAGAATAGGTATATTTTTCAATGTTAATGTTTAATACACTCTAGAGACTATACCTTTTGCAAATATTCAATGTACAATGGCTATTTAGATGTCTATCTAAAAATGCTGGAGAGCTTTTAGAGCAGTAAAACGTTCCCATGTGCTAAGCAGCAGCTACCTGATGTCACTTCATATGTCCAAACCCACAGAGCCTAGACACCAGCTGTGAGCCCAAATGTCCATTACATCTTCGGGCGATGACAGTGTGTCCATGTAAGTTCCTCAGCTGTACCAGGTGTGCAATTCTGTGCAAGGTGCTGGTAGGAAAGCACTGCGTGTAAGTGCAGGCTGCATGGGAACTTTGCACGCTTCTCTCAACTTCCTGTGGGCCTAAAACTACTCTTAAAAACTCATAAATAAATAGCTCATAAATAAAACGTTCTTAAGCACAGATCAGTCCTGGCAGAGCAGTGGGGTTTACTTGGTTTAGGAAAAATATGACAGCAAGAGAAGCCGAGTGCTGCCTCCAAAGCCACATGGTCTGTTAGTGGTAGAACCAGAACAAGAACCAGGACGTCTGACTCCTGTCCCAACGTTTTTTCACCACAGGGCAGCCTCCTGTAAGGAGGCCATCTTAGAGCTGTTCTGAGACCTGAGGAAGCTGTAAACTGGTTTGCTTGGACTGACCTGCTGAGCAACAAAGACCAGCGATCTGGCTGTGGCTGGTATAAGGAGGATTAACTGCATGCAGATGAATAGAAGCTACTTAGAATCTATAGGGTTTCTGACTGTTCCTCAGCTTGTCCTGGGAAGATGACTGATGTCTGTACTAACACAAGGATAGAGCTGGGCATTGGTGCTTTTGGTGCTCTGACTGCCATGGGAACAACCTAAGGGCCAACAGGTGATTCACTGGGTCCTGGTGTGTCTGTCCACTGGTGTGTTCTGTGGCCTCTCCCAGAAGAGCAACTGAAAACAGCTCGCATTTTAGAGAAGAGGCCTGATTTAGCAATTTACCATGACACACTTTTCAACCTGCCAGATGTAAGCATTTTATGGTAGTGATCAGATAACCCAGATATCTTACCTTTCAACATAAACCAATTCCAGCAACAGAAAATAATCCTCACTCAAGGAGAAAATATAATTAAATACATTTTACAAAAAAATCTTGACAACATAAACAAACATGTTTTTTTAAATACAGAAGACTAAATTAGAGAAATTTCAAAAATATGATTTGAAAGAAAAAAAGCTCATAAAAAATAGCCATAGATAAGTCCTAAGAATTTAATTCTAAGGCATTATGGGAGAGGAAAGCTTATATGGAATTATTTCCATGGAAATTTCTTCACATACAAAATAAAGAAAAAATAGTCCTACACTTCTAAGCCATACAGTCTGACATGCAGAAAGAGTGAAACAGAAAACAGGATTCCATTAATAAGATCAGTGTTACATTATGTTGTTACCAGTGCAGACTTGCATAGAGGAATTTTTATCTTTCAATTATTTTATAACATCAAAAAATGTAAAATATAAAAATATCTCATGTACTTATTCCTCTAGTTTCAGCTATTTCCTGAATACCAAGAAATAGAATTATTTGGTCCATTAAAATATAAAAGAACATGCACATTAAAATCTAGATTTCCAGGACCAGGGATATAGCTCAGTGGCACAAACGCCTGCCTGGCAAGTGCAAGGTCCTGAGTTCATGCTGGGTACCCAGGAAAAAATAACTAAAAATAAAATCTAGATTCTTAAATAAGAACACAATTTTGTGTTCAAAGTATAGTAAATACATGAACTAAAACTCAATCTTGTAAGAAATACATAGTATTTATATTAAAATCTAAACCAGCAACTAAAAATGATCAGTTTATGTGTATTGTGAAAATCACAGCTTTATAACTATGCTGAATTTAAGCTTATGAAAATATCACTTCTTCAGAGATAGTTGGGTAAATTCAACAAAGTACTTAGACTTACTTTGTATAACACTGAGTCCAAAAAGGTGGCCATCCTTTAGCCGGAGCAGGTCACACACCTGGACCAGCAACTGTTGACACAGAATTTTAACCTGCAGAGGATAAAAAGGCGTAATTTGAGAACAAATTAAGTACATGGTGAACTAGAATTAGGCAATTTAATGCATCGTAAACAGGCGCTTTGATAGAACAAGCTGACATTAGCAAAACCATTGCTGGCTTACGGAAATCACTTTAATCTGTGGCTGTGTTTCAATAATGATTATCACACTATCAATTTTTACAACAGGGTAATAAAGTCCAATACCATCTTGCACAAGACTCATAAATCTTATGACACACAAGCAAGGCTCTCCAGCCATGGATATGAAAAGATGGGTATTTAGGAAGGTACCTGGAACAGCCTGCTGTGATTACAACAATATCCATCTGACATCTTGTCTTTCTAAAAAAATTTTGTTTAAATTGATAAATAAAAATTAATATATTTACAACACATAGCATGCTGCTTATATTATACAATATGGATATACATTATAGGATGGACAATTGCATATGTAATATATATCAAATTATGTAAAAACACCACAAGTCTAATTCCTGCAATTTTAAAGCACACACTATTATTAATTATATTCACTATGTTGAACAATAGAGCTCTTGGTCTTATTCCTTCATTCCTGAAATTTTGTTTCCTTTGACCAACATTTCTCTAATCTCTATCCAAGCCCAGGCTCTGATAACTACAATTGTAACTCTCTGCTCCTGAGTTACTTTTTGTAGATTACACAAACAAATGAGGTTATGTATTATTTGTCTGTTGGTGACTGGTTTTTATTTCACAGAATGTCCTTCAGGTTCTTCTACACTGTTGCAAATGACAGGATTCCCATCTTTCTTGGCTGAATAGCATTCCACTCTTTGGCAACAGGTATGAGATGACAGCTCAGTGTGGTTTTAATTTGTACTTCCCTCCTGTTTGGTAACGCTATGCACTCCCATACATTCATTGGCTACCTGTATGTCTTCTTTTGAGAACAATTTATTCAGAGCAATCATCTTTTCAAGAAAAATTTTCTCAGTGGTCTAATCAAAATATTCACATACTACAGGATGAGTGACTGAGTAGCTTTTATTTAGTTTACTCAATCACTTTTTCTTTTTATTTTATTGGTACAGTTTAGATACACATAACAGTAGCATTCACTATAGGGAGTCTGTACTTATTCGTGATATATCCTGCTTCTTCCCTTCTTCCCTTTCCTTCCCCCTCCCTTCCATCCCTCCTTATCTGCAAAGCTTTGTTTCTACATTTTCCTTTTATTGTTTTTCTCTTCCCTTTTTTTCTTTCCCTCTCCCTTCTCCCTGTTTCCCTTCTCATCTGAACATTTTCTTCTTCCTATCTTGCAATATCTATTATACATTTTGGTACTTTTTTATACTTTCAGTATTATACACCAGAGAAACCATGTCACATTTGAACATATGCATCTGATCTGTTTCACTTAAGATATGTTCTCAATGGTTATTATCAAGAAATCAACCAATAATCAATTACTATTACCTTCTAATATCTTTTTCCTTTTCTGAGTCCTTATATAGTTTAATCATAAAACCTTATTAACTTGGTGCTAAGGAGAAAGGTGATTTTGAGTGAGGAATTCAGCTCTAACACTTCCCCAAGTGTTAATAATGTGTTGAGTGGGATGGCCACATTAAATTCAGAGTCACCAAAGTTTTTTAGAGCCATGACCAACTTTCAGAGACCACCCAGCTCAATTTCATATATAGAAGTATAAAATAAAAAAGAAGTATAAAATATAACCCAACTTAAAGTTATATAGTTTTAGTAATGGAACAGGAAGCAACTCATAACATACTTGTATATTAAAATATCTATATATATGTATTCTAACATATGAACAACATGATTTATAATTTTAGTCATACATGTGTTATTTCTCTTTTAATATTGATTAGTTTTATAATTGTTTCTTCAAAGATGATGCTAGTTATCATTCAATTTATTATAAAGTCTAAGTTAATTAACTTTGAATTAATGACTTTTTATTGTATCTTAATATAGAATCAATTAAAATAAAACCATAAGAAGATCCCTTAAAAGCAAAAGCCAAAGGGCTGGCCAAATAGCTCAGTGGATTAAAGTGCCTGCAAGCAGGCGCAGGGGCTGGGGGTTTGATCCCAAGGCCTACAGTGATCCCTTTCCACCACCCTCCTGGCATGCTAAGACAGCAACTGAGACTAGGCATGGTGGCACATGACTATACTCCCAACACTCCGGAGGCTGTAAACAGGAGAATCACTATGAGTCCCATATAGTAGTGAGACCCTGAACACCCTGTAGAACCTTCCCTAAAATACAGAAAGAAAAAAAAAAAGCCAAATAGCTCAGAACTAGAAGTAACTGCAGTCATAGTGAGAAAGATAGGTTTACTATTCTTGACACATTCATTAACAACTGGTAACTAACCTGAAGTACCTTACCCACTGGAAAAGCCAAAAGACATTTATGGTCAGACTAGCACATATACAATTACTTAAGGAACAGTCGGGAGTTGAAAAGTAAGGACAGTGAGTCATACTATATATTCGAAATATACAGCCTACACTTAGTAAATATCGAATGAATGATTTTTTGTGGGCTCCTCCGATCTTCTTTTTTTATGTATTTAGTATAATGTCTACAGGGTCTCACTATGTAGATTGGACTCATAGTTATTCTCCTGTTTTCAGCTTCCCAAGTGCTGGGGTTACAGGTGTGTGCCACCATGCCCAGTCTCTGTCTCAGCATACCTGGAGTGTTTTAGTCCACTGAGCTATCTCGAAAGTCCTCATACCTTCTTTCTGTTCATGACTTTATACACTTTCTCCTAACTTGGTGAGTAAACCATGCTATGAATGTTCCACTCAGCAATTTAGGGAAACACGACTGGTAGGACACATTTGCTCTTAAGAAAGCATTACTAACCCTGTACACAACTACCTTGTTTGAGCTCACTTGACATCTTTCATTTCGGTTACGAAAAGGACTTACTGTTATTTCCAAAATTTGCTAAAAACACTGGATTTTGAGTTCCACCAAAATTCCAGCTTATGAATAAAGTTAAAAGTTAAATAAACACAATGATAAAAAAACAGGTAAAACCATCAATGTCACAGATAAGTCTTAAGTTGAACTAAACACTACAAATTTGAGACTTAAAATAGTGTGTTATTCTAGAGTGCTTTTAATCCTTAGTTTGACTATATTTAATCCAAGTAGGTCAAATACTTGGACACAAAGCAGGCAGAACAAACTGCAACAACAGTTAAAATTTCAAACCACAAGCTAACTGTCTATAAAACTGTTGCAACTTTGTGGACTCTTGAACAAATAATGTTGTACATTTCTTCCATGCATCCCTTGTAATTATCACTGTTCCGCTGGTTTAAATCAAGTATTTGGAGCCTACTGATAAAGCTCTTTAACAACCACCAAGTAAGTATGGTATTCTTGTTCAAAAACTATAATTAAATAAGGATGTGGCTTTAAAGTCTTACCTGCTGGGAAAAAGCTTTCTGTATGTGCCTAGTGTGAGTCTTTATAACTACATTTTTAACTGATTGTGAAATTTACTTTTTTAATCTTTAGAAGCAATAAGAAATTTAAATAGTGTCACACAGCAAGAAGTATTAACAGTTAACATTTTATCTAAAATTGCACCCTATATGGAACTTTAAAATGGTTAGTTCTAAATGTGCCAGTGGCTTATTACTGAACAAAAATGTTTGAAACATTTTCTAGGAAAAAAGAATTGTGACTCCTATAGTCTTAGTGAATGTATAAATTCTTGGCCATAACTTCTTTCAGTTGAAACTTTATGGTTCTTTTATCTACCAGATTTTACAAGTGTCCACATTTAATATTTTCCTGATGAATAAAATCATTTCAAATAGCCCTTGGTATAACTCATGGAGATTTCAAATGACCAAAACTCCAAATCTAGTCCACATGCAGAAAGGCAGCATTCTATCAATTGCACTCATCAGGAAACAGCCTTTCTCTGTTAAAAAAAAGTATAATGATGAAAACAGACTGTGAATGAAATAGTTTTCTAAAATCTGTTACACTAAACTCTGTAAATACTAAGTGCTGTTTTCTGACTTTTAATAAAGATACTACTTGGTAGCAAGAGCGGCTGCAGCCTTGACTCACTTTCACAACAAAGGCTCCGCCAAGTCCAGGTGCCTGCTGAGGGGCTCAGGCGCGGTGAGAGCCTGTGCCCTGCAGCGAGCGGTGTTCTGGGCCTACAGGGGGTTCCGACTCAGGGTTTCAGTGACAGGACACGCTAGTGAAATGAACAAAGAGCTGAAAGAAATGAAGTAAAACGCTAGGGACTTACTGCACAAGCTCATGCATTGGGCATTATGCAGGTTAACACCTTAAATCCTTGCCATGTTCTGTGAGGAGCTAACATTATCCCCACTTCAAGGCTAAGAAACACGTCCAAACTGCAAAGTAAAGTGAGGCCTGAGAACTGCAATCCAGGTCACAGTGGACTCTAAAATCCACCTTATTCGTATGTTGGGCTTTACAAGTTCATAATCATAGTTCTGACTACCTTAGGGAGATTACTACACTAATTTTGCAAAAACAGGAAATTAAGGAAGTATAAACTTTTTTTCCATTTATGGTAAGATTAAAATACAGGTTGAGTAAGTTGTATCCAAAATGCTTGGGATCAGCTGGGCATGGTGTCCTATTTCTGTAAGTCCAGTGCTTGGGAGGCTGAAGCAGGAGAATCCCTGATAGTCCAGGCCAACCTTAACTACATAATGAGCACTTTAAAACAAAACAACTTGTGATCAGAATTGTTTCAAACTTCAAAGCTTTTCAGATTCTGGAAAATTTGCATAAACTGTACTAACTGAGCATTCCTAATCCAAAGTTACAGACTTTCAGATTTTGAACTTTTGGATCAGAGATAATCTATAACAACATTAGCTACCATCTATGTGCCATGAATGATGTTCTCTGTGTTAACCCTAAAATTCTCACCACAACTTGTATCAGAGGCACTGTCCCTATTTAATAGGTATAGACACTGAGGCTGTGAGAAGCTTAATGAACCATCTGAAAGTTATTCAGCCACAGGATTTTAATTCAGTCGGTATGTTTTAAGTGTATCCAAGTCTTTTCACAAAGGCAGAAAGGAAGGCAGTACCTATTAAGGAAAGGAAAGTAGTACCTATTAAGCGCCAGTTCCTGGGAAAGTTATTTTTGCAAGTGGAAAAGGCGTTGAGTTTAAGCAACTTATCTAAAGTTCACAATCCTATAAACTATACAGTTAAAATATCAATAATCTTAGAACATTTCTTAGCAATGGTGTTGCTTATATTGTTACTGATAACCATGCTCTTTATGCTTAGTATGCAGCACACAGTTTGAAGGGCCTGCTCATGAAAGCATCTGCATGGCGCTGGGCTGGCTGCAGGGCTGTGCCACATGAGGTCCTGCTGAGGTATCTCGCTAAATTCAGACTCTTACGTCCTATCCTGGACTTCCTATGTCACTGTTTTCAAGGAGTAAACCCCAATAATTTGAATAACTTGCAAGCTTCCCCAAATAATTCTATATATATTGAAGTTTCAAAAACAATGAAGGAAAATGACTAAAATCAACTAAAAATACATATAATTTGATAATAAAATGCTTGTCATTTAAAAAATGAAGTTTCAAAACCAGAGATCTATGGAAACAAGTGAATTGGCTACTTTCTAGTCTGTTCTTTAACAGACTAGATTCTAGTATAAATTTCTTCTGAAATTAGTCTGTTCTTATTACTCTTCACTAAGTCAGATGAGTCTTCTCCATTGAACTGCAGTTAATCAAATTTTATTCCACAGGCTACATGTGTATATGTATGCAAGTACAAACACAAATATACACAGTTCACAGTAAAAAGAAACAGAAGTTTCTTAAATGCCTGTCTTCTACATTTCTAAAATTTAAAGAATATATTTTATGTAACTACATAAAAGAACTCAGCATATTTATATATTTAGAATTACATTTTTCATATATTATGCCAGAGCCTACATTGAAATGGTGCCTATCTTTATTATTAAGATTAAAGAAACCAATGTACAAAAATACCACTTCACAAATTAAGAAATGAGTATCTTATGTAGGAACATTACTAGACATTCTTCCCAGCAGATAAAACCCATACAATAAATAGCAGATGCTTGGATAATCCCCCTGGGCAAACACAAACACAAGGTTGCACGAGATAATCAAGAAATGATCAGGCTGGGGAGACAGTTTAGTAGAATAAGCACTTGCCTGGCAGGCACAAAGTCCTGAGTTCAATCCCGGTACCGCAAAACAAACAAACAAACAAACAAAAAAACTATTGATTGCTAGTATAAAACTAAAATGATTATGGTTATAAGCAGAACATTTTTCTATCTAAACTATTTAATGATGCTATTTAAATGTCACATAAACTCACAGAACATTTAGAAAAATTCTTTTATGCAACAACTGAATTAAAAATGCACCAGTGCATACAAGGCAGAAAAACAAAGACATTACTCTGAGGCAAATTTTCTCCCCTGTATTCCATTAGAATATAATTAAGTAAAAGAAAAATACAGAAGCTGATAGTAGGGAGAGGCTTTGAAAAATGCTAGGTATAATACTGAGCACCAAAAATTATGTGACACTCTCTACATATTAATAACCCTATAATACACATACCCAATTGGGGATAAAAACAGAAATGTGTTTTTATATTTATACTAATATAATTACTAATTACTAAAATACTAATAATATTCAAAACTTTGGGGCCAGGGAGATAGCTCAGTAGAATAAATGCCTGCCTGGAAAGCACTGGGTCCCGAGTTCAATCCCTGGTACTGCCAAAAAAAAAAAAAAAAGGAATTCTCAAAATTTTAAGCACATGATATCCATCAACAATGGATGGACCATTAAATTAGGCATGTTAATACAATGGAATTGTAAACACTAATGAAAGACTAATGAATTTCACAGGCCAAATGTGGAGTGAAAGGAGCCACATGCAAAGAAAACATATTACATAATTTCAGCCATATGCAGGTCTAAAACAGGCAATAATGCTTTTTGTTGGTAGGACAGTTGTCATGCTTTGGGAAAAGGTTACTAAATAGGGGTGCTGAAAATTTCCATCTTTAGCTGGGGCAATGGTTATCTGGTGAATACACACAAAAATTCATTAAGCTGTATATTAAGACTTGTATAGATCATAACACATAAATTATGACTCATTTTTTAAAGTTAAAAATGGATCATGTTCTTCAAAGTCTAAGATAACTAAGTAAATTGAGTCTGACTCATGAATAAGAACTTAGTGCTCAAAAGGCTGAAATTGATTAATTTCAACTATTATTAGAAAACAAAGTGTATATTAAAGCTAGCAATTACTGCCCTTTCTCTGTGTGAATAACAACTATAATCATTTAAAACACAAATCAATAAAAATTACATTCAGATAAAAAGTTAAAAATAGCAAGTATTTGTTTCTAATTTGGTGGTCAAAATTCTCTAATTTTACCCCAGGCAAGGCAATGTTGAAGGCAACTGCACCTAGACCACCAAGCTAAGTTTCGCCTGCATAGACTAACACCTCACTGCTGCCGGATTACTACCGTTGCTCCTGAAAGGATTTTGGCTTTGAGTGATAGCAGCTTGAAAGTGGTCGCTGGCAGGACTGCACTGTTTAGCTATCTCCAACGTGGGTATACTCACATTTATGATGATGTTCAGAGACTCATCATTGGGCAGGAAAATACACACACTCCGGCGGTCTTGCATGACTCTGTTGTTATGGAAGTTCAGTTTGTTCATCGTGTTGTGGGCTCACTGGTGGTCAAGGCTGGGCTCTCAGTCCGCAGCAGCTCCTCAGGTTCCCAGCACTCCAACACCACACTCCTCTCATCACACACCCAACAGGAGAAGCATCCTGCTGTTTTAACTATGTAGCTTTCATAGCTATAAAAAAAGACCAAAGGCAAGGCAGTGAATAAATGATGAGATTGTCAAGGACAGAGACAGGGAGGTGAGCACAGGCCAACTACCCTTGAGGGACTCAGGCTTGGCACGTTTCAAGCCCAAGCTGCCTACTTCCATGCATACTCTCTGAAACATATTCTGTATGTTTTACTCCCACTACTGACTGTCTCAGAACCTGCATTCACAGTCATGAATTCAACCTAAGGCCTGGGACAGTCTCACACATTCCAAAGCAATACTGCACCCTGCAAGGCCCCTAGAAACAGAGATACTGCTTTTGTGGAGTTTTCAGTCTCCCTGGGGAGACTGCTAAGGGCTCTGAAATAAATACCAGCAGCAACAGCAAATTCTCTCTCTCCTGTTACCACCAAATTCAAATAAATGTCTTGGCTCTTACACCACATTAATTCTTTAGCCACTATAGTCTGCCTTCTACTTCTTTTGCTTTACCAATTCATGCTGCAAAGAAAACCAGTGATCTCTGATCATGACCAGTTTCCATAGGATTAACTTTGATTGGATTTCTATATAGTATTTACCATGGTTCTTAACCAATCGTTTGACATTCTGCATGGTTTTATGGTGCTGCACTTTCCTGATTTTCTAACCTGATAAAGTAAACCTAATTTTTCTCTTTATTCCTTCATTAACTACTTAATAGAAGTAACAAAGCTATATATCAAACCTAGGTTGTATGTAAAGAAAAAAACAAACTATGAATTTTGGATATTTCATATAGAATTCACTTATCAAAGTTTTATTTTTCAAAATGATCTTAGATTTTGATATACATAATTTTACTTGCAAATAATGGAACATTTATCTCCAATTTTCTTTTTCTTTTTTGCGGAAGCGGGTATTGAACTCAGGCCCTTGTGCTTGTTGATGAGACCTTCTAGAATAACTCTTACATGGTAAATGTTTCCTAACTTCAATGAGTATTTCAGTTATTATTTATTTATTTAAATTAGATACAGGGTCTCACTACACAGTTCAGACTCACAGTGATCCTCCTGTCTCAGCCTTCCCAGCACTGGAATTACAGGTGTGGCCACCACACCCAAGGTTCTGGGGCTGGCAATGGCATGCAGTTCTGGGGATTAAACCTGGGTCCTGTGCTTGCCAGACAAGCATTTAGGCCACTGAGCTATTTCTCCAGTGAGTATTTCACATATGAATAGAAATTGTTCAAGCAAGACACTTTACAACTAGTTGCCCTAAAGTCATAGGCATTTATATTTTCCTTTCTGACTATATTCATAGGATGAAAAAGAGAAATTCTAGGAATATGGATCCATTTCACTAATCAGACGTAGTTTTCATAGAAGCCCTCTCAATCAAAGCATTAATGAGATTGAATCTTGTCTTATTTGCTTCTTAAAGTTAAATTTTCATCTGTTGGCCATGGGATGAAGAAGATATATTCTTAGTACAAGGAGTAAATATAATCAAGGATTTCCTTTTAATTTACAAATAAAATACCATCTACAAGACAATTACTTAAAATTAAATAATAACACTAAATCTTTTATATCGTATTTCCCTGTTAGAATGATGCTCGGAAGCCTATTCAGAAGTGCCTTTACCTTACATGATATAAGTAACTGTCCCACATGTGGTCACATGGTCTTGTGGAGTCATCCAAGGTTAGTGCAACAGTTCTATAAGGCACTGATGGTCAACCCATGTGTCCTAGGTGGTGCACAAACTGACTGTACCCAAACTCTGCCACTCAGAAAATGTGAGTTAAGCAGGCCTAAAGCACTAGCTGAGGGCTGCAGCAAACTCACCTGAGCAATTTTAACAAACACAGACTCCTGGGCACAGTGACATGTTCACTCAGGGCTGGGAACTTCTGCGGAGCACACACCTAGGGCATGCTACGTGATAGTGGAAGGGCTAAACGAATACAGTAAGCTTAGGGCACACACTGAGCACCATGTTGGAGATAAGAAGTGGGGAAAAAGTGATGTTTGTGAAGAGCCTCAGATTATCACCAAAGTGAGAAAGTTTCTCAACATTTCAAAGGTAGAGTCCCTCAAACCAGTTAGTTATGTATACTGAGATTTTCCTGAAAAAATGGTGGCTTAGGAATAAATAAGTCTGCAAAGTATTGCTCCTTACTTATGCTCTGAAAAGCTCTGCAAGGCAAGTTGGTGCATTTAACTTAGTATTTCTCAAACTTAGTTAGTTGAGCACACAATACTCCCCCATGCCCTGCCCAGCATATCTATTAACATCTCTGGAAAAGTGATAGGCATAATTTGAGAAATGCAGTTTTAAAATGACTTCCTTGCCAAATATGTACTCTACAGCAAAACTTCCCTTGTTTATTGGTGCACTCTAATGCACAAGCCTCCTCCATATAAAATCCTTAAAGAAGAAACTACAAACTCCAATTAAATGTACCTTACTTAACTCAAACCCTTAAGTTGTATTAATCCCAGTATAATTCTTTTTATTTAATTTTATGCTTTTCCATTTCTAATTAAACCAATTAGAATATTTCAACTGATCTGCTTTCTAGAATTTAAATGACAAACTAGGAAAAATATCTCCTGAGGTTTGAGTTATTTCAAGACTTCATTAAAATAACTTGGAAATTTCATTTGGGTACAGTTTTTTATTTTATGGTTCAAATATGTAGTGCAAATGAAGACTGAGTGAGGATTATTGAAATGAATTTCATAAAAGCAAAATTCAGAAGAAGCAGTGCTATTTCACTGCTGCTTTGTCTGCTTTGGGGGTCGCAAAGTAGAAAAGCCCTTAAAAGAGACAGGATTGAGTTTTTACTTTACCCAGGACAGAATTAAAGCTAATTAAAAGGTTCCACTGAAACAGCAAAATAACCCTATATCTAAAGCACAACAATATCCAATTTAACCCTAAATTGGGCAGATCTGGGGAAAAGAACTGGACTAAATTGATACCAGCTTGAATCATAGAATTGGCCTCTCAACCATTCACTCTTTGTTCTATGTCCCAATCCAGTCCTAAGAGGTTAGTCACATTGCTTACTTTGGGGTAATCGTTTTGTATTCAACAATTTTGCAAGAGATTATCCAGGAATAAACCCTGTAGTTGTAATACATTTCCAAGGCAACAGCGTATCAGCCAGCATGGAGATTGAGCCCCACCCTGCCATCTTCATGAACACCCAACTTACACAGAAAATGTATTATAAGACTTCAGACTTGAATTTTTACCCATATGATATACTCTCACTTTGAATGGAAGTAAAAAAAGATTCTCAAAATTGGGATTATCTCCCTAAAAGAGGGAAAATTATTATTTGCTAAGATGTAAGGCAAGTACAATGAGGTAGGTACACATCAATAATCAATATGGCACTTTATTACTTAATAAAGCAAGGTAAAAAATACTGGGAAACTGGACTGCAGAGAGCCCTATCATTAATTTAACCATCACACATTTATATAGGCTTATAGTATTTATATAGTACATATATAGTATTGTAATATTTGCTGCAAAGCAGAATAAAGCAACAGAAGATACTAATTAAGAACATATCACTTGGGGGCTGGGGAGATGACTCAGTGGAATAAGCACTTCCCTGGAAGCGCAAGGGCCTGAGTTCAATCCCTAGTTCTGCTAAAGAACAACAACAACAAAAAACAAAATAAAACAAACAAACAAAAAAGCCACATCACTGTCAAGAAATTGAGCACTGTATTTGATTCCTAAGAGCATAAACAGTGATGTTCAACTTCCACATCAAACTCATGGAGAACTATAATGGGTAACAATTCAATGTGCATCCTATACCACAACACTGTAGTAAAGATAATTCTGGAATAGTGCATTGCCTTTAATGGATGATATCCTATTCTAAGTGATAAAATACTATTCATAAAATGAGTTCCATTTGTAGTTGTTCATTTATATATTCATTAGTATGAAATGCATGCATTTGTATCACATGTTGTCAATGCTAAAGATATGGCACTAAATAAAATAAATACCTTGCTCTAATAGCAACAGACAACAAAGCAGACAGCAATATGCACTACAAACAAAAATAAGTCCAGAGTGAGTGGGAGAGGTGATGGAGAGACGGTGTTGGTATGGATGGTACACCACATGGGATGTTCCAGGAAAGCCACTCTGAAGAGTTAGTATTTGGGTTGACACCTGAATCAAGAGATTCATTATGTCCTTCCTTCCATCCATTCACCTATCCACTTCAGAGAAGAGTCCTGTCGGTAGAGAGAATTATAAATGGCATGGATCATACTGTTCTGAAAGGTAAAGCAATAGTACTAATGATGGCTACATGTGCCAGACACTTAATGTGTGTCAGGTATTGTGAAGTGCTTCTGGTATTTGAAAGACAACCCCAAATTTTGCATGCTTCTCATTGAGAGGTGGGATCTATTTCCTCTCTCCTTGAATCTGGGCCAGCCCTGTGTTCAATTCATGCTCAGCCAAAACTCTGGCCTCATGGATAGCATACTTGTGAAAACATTCTTTGTCTCCTATTCCAAAGTGCTGTCTATGCAGGAACACTTGGTTCAGGAGCTTGGGATGGTTACTTGCCTTGTACACTCCCTCTACTATTGTAGTCATGAGCTGTCATTATTATTTAACCCTCAATGCTAAGCAGATGATACATTCTCATTAAATGCTGATTATCTTATTACATGTGCCCTTGGTCAGTGGAGATTCTACAGCAAATTTTCTTAATGTTAAGACTACTGTATTTTGAGCCAAACACTGCTTGAAGTGTGTGTGTGTGGGGGGGGGGGTGCTGTTCTATGCACTGTAGGATGGACAGCAACCCTGGCCTCTATCCACTAAATGCCAAGAGTCCTTCTCCTCCAGTGTGACAACCCACTATCTGTAGATAGTGCCAAAATGTGCCATAGGGCCAAAATTACTCATGGTTGAGACTCAAATGCTCTACAGAGTCACTACAGGCTACTTTTTATCATTCAGCTATTCTTTCTTTTAAATATAATGCAACTCTTATTAAATACATATTTTCTACCTAAAATTAGGCAACTGAGTTCCAAACTCAGAAATCTGATTTGAATCTTATAGTCCCATTTTCAATTTCTTGAATGTGTGTGGCCTCTACCTTTGGAAAGCTTTGAAGTCTGCCCTTCTTAAAACTCACCTGTAGTACCATGAACTGCAAGGTTCTCACAGAAATGCACTTCCACTATAGCCAGGCTCCTGCTCTCACAGAGTCCTATATTTTGATGTTAGTACAGTGGTGCCTCAGTTTATGAGCTTATTTTGTTTTATGATCTACAAGATGATGGATGTATACATGCAGGGAAGATGGTCAGGGCTGTGTTTGTCACCTAATGCAAAGTTTTTGAACAGAAGCAAATTTTTGCTCAACACTTTCGTTGGGGAACTAAACTGCACACAGAAGTGTTCATGAACCAAGGTATTATTGTATCTGAAAATATTAAAAGTGATCTGGAAACTACTGATATCTGGCATTCAATTGTCTATATCTCTGCATTATAAAGATGTGTGTGTATGTGTGTGTGTGTATGTGTGTGTGTGTGTGAGAGAGAGAGAGAGAGAGAGAGAGAGAAAGAGAGACAGACAGACAGACAGACAGACAGACAGACAGACACCAGGCAAGCATTAAAGTTGCTGAGCTACATCTCCAGTCCTGAAGATTTACTTTTTAAAAATTTAAAGAAAGGGCTGTTTGTCTTTAAGAACTATTTCATAAGCAAATTATTTTTCACTTAATTTGAGGGAAAAGTAAAATGAACACTTCCTGCTTGTAGTCTGTTTTTGCAATTACTTTTTTTTTTTTTTTTGTATATACCAACTACCTGTCTGGAGCCAAATACTTCAAAAACAACAAAGGTCCTTTGTTCTCTTTCCCCACCTTCAACCTTCTGTGCTAGTAGATAAATTAAGTACTGCAGAAAGCCTAAAATCATTTTGCATGTTGCTGATCCTCTTTAGAGTTAACATGGACAGAATACTAAGATAGACTAGCTAGGGGTGGTGGCTCATGCTCATGATGAAACTGCTGGAAGGCTGATGCAGGAAGATTCCAAGGTAGAGGCCAGCTGGGTGACTTTGTCTCAAAATAAAAATTTTTCAAAGAGCTAGGAATGTAGTTCAGTGGTAGAATACTTTGCCTAGCAAGCACAAGGCCCTGGGTTCAATCATAAATAACACACAACACATACATACACCCTAGATTAAATCTTTCTATTCTGTTAAGATCCTAATCTAGATTCTGCAATACTAACTTTATGACCTTGGACAAGTTGCCTAATCTGGCAGGTTCATTATTACCTTAGAAAAACCAAAATACTGGTCTCCAAAGATTATTGGAAGAATGAAATGAGATAATGGATATAAAGTATTAAGTTATTGCAATGGCAAGCAGAAACATCAAAATGATACCCAGGATTTGGAAAGAGATTTATTTACGTTGATGGGCACTCAGAGGGATGATACTCAGAATATCAGGCTCTGATTTCTGGTGGTCTAGGGGTTACAATGATAAGCAAGCAGGAAGTACAGAGGCAGAATGGCTTGTCAACTGGGGATTGGATTATACAATGTGATTATAGTGACCAGTTTTGCATCACAGCCAACAGTCATTTCTAAGAGACAGGAACAACCAAAACTGGAACAGGAACTGTTACCTAAGCAACCAATAAGCATAAGTATACTGGTTTGGGGTGGAAGCATTTGCTGCTATAGTATCATTTGGGTGGGCAATCAGAAGGAATATCTACAATTTAGTATCAATAATTTATTTCATCAAATGTTTACTACCATTAGCTGTATAGCAGCATATAGATATCTAGACCTTTAAGGCCAGATGCAGCAAGTGGGCTGAATGTTAGGGGGATTGCTTCAAAATGGAGAAGTTGCGTATTGGCTATAAAAGGGATAGTGAGTAGTACTGTATCACATGGTTAGTCCCTTTCAGATTTTATGTTTGAAAAAACAGCAAGTGATATGGGTGTGTGGATTCAAATGTGTGCTAGCTGACCAAAAAGTGGATGGTAGAGGACAATGGTGCTGCGCGACACCATCTTTCCAGTAGAGTGTCCCTGTCCCCTCCCAGATCTGTGCCACAGGTCTATCACAGTATATCTTTTACCTTAAGGGGGCAGGCAGGAGATGCAAGATAGGGATGTGACCCAATGCTCGCCAAACAATCAAAATGTTTGCAATCAATGTGCTGGGTCTACTGGGTGAACATACAATCTAAGCCAAGCCAGCACTCCTCCACAAAAGGGGCTACAGCAATGGTGGGAGGACAAGAGCTGTCTCTCTCTTTGGATCACTCATGTGAGAGTAATATGCCTAGGGCTGCAGGTAACCAATCACCTTTGAAATAGCATCATAAGAACTTTGCTGAGAAGAGTGTTATCACAAAAGAAAGGAAGCTAAGAAAGAACACAGATCACATCATTTGAACTGCCACATCTAGCTGTCTGAGGCCATAAACCGTCCACAGGGATGTCCTATGGTAAGCTAATAAATTATCTTTTCTCTAAAGCTAACTCTGACACTTGTACCTGAATATGACCTCCTTCATACAATCCATCCAAAAAGAAGCTGACTGATTGATACAGTCTTTAGTTCATCAAATGTTTACTACCATTAGCTGGATAGCAGCATCTGCATTTACTTTTAACACTGCCCTAAGTTTTATACAACGAATATTCACCATAAGCAAAGAAGACTTAGAAGACAGAAAAAAGTCTAAGTAACAAAAATTTTAGAAGGTTGGTTGCTGTGCAGACACCACTGTTCTTTAAGAGTACTACAAACAAATATATTATGAGAATAATGCATAAATGTTTACTTAAGGTAAACAAAGTTATGGGTAATTAGTTCCTACTTTTAGCAACAAAATATCTCATCTTGAATATTAATGTGTGGGTGAATCACTCTGCTTTATTTAAGACAATAGTTTTTAAAAAAATAAATCAGACTGAATATGATTTTACTGTATTTTTACTTATAATAAATTATAGTTAACAGTATAATCATGGCAATTCTGATAACTACATTAATTTTGGGCCCATTTTATAAAGTTGGTAAAGGGGAAATCATTCCATCAATCACCCAATGCAACCTACCGAAGATTGTAACCTGATTGGAACCTTGTAACACTTGATGCAGGCTAGTTATGGGATATACAGCAATGTTAGGTTCAGAAAAGAGAATTTAGCAAGAGGTAGTATAACGTGCTACAGAAGAAGCTGTACTTGAGCCTCAGCTCTGACACCACCTGAGCATTCTGGGAAACTCTTTTTATTTCTCTCTGTCCAGTTTTTCATCTTCCTAGGAAACTGTTGAGAAGATTAGTAAATGAGTTGCTCCCCATATGTGAAGCACTTAGAGCCCAATATGTAACCGGCAGTATTTACTATCATGAGCCATAACTGACCGCATAGTCTGAAAAGCAAGGAGAAGCAATGCAGTAGTCATTTATTTTACCACTGATCATATCTTGAGATCTTAAAAAGAAACCTTTTCTGCTGAAAGCTAACAAATTATTTTACCTTTATATTGTCAGGAAGATATGCTAAGCCCTATGTTGGGGTTAGGAATGAAAAAGAACCTGCTAATTAAAGTGGACTTGAAATAGTGCCAACTAATGCTCACTGCACTCTAATGAATTACGTGGCTAGTCCTTGGTCATCAAAAAATAAAGATATTATTATTAATTATTATTATTATTATTTTGTATTTTAGAAAAGGGTCTACAGGGTGTTCAGGGTCTCACTACTAGATCGGACTCATAGTGATCCACTTATTTATAGCCTCCCAAGTGCTGAGATTAAAGGTGCTAGCCACCAGACCCAGTCTCAATTGCCAGCTCAGTGTGCCACAGGGGCAGGACTGGCATGGTAGGCCCAGGGATTGAACTCCCGGTCCCTGTTCCTTCAATCCCCTGAACTATTTGGATGGCCCTAAAAAGATTTAAAAAGTCGGGCAAAGAGCTTTAGATTGCAGTAAGTAGAAAAATTAGTGAAATTAATACACTCTCCTAAGCTGTGGTTAGCACTGTAAGTCACTACAATCAATATGGCTTTACAGTAAGAGTCAAAGATATTGGATCTTTTGACTCAATAATCCCACTTCTGAAGACTGTGCAAAGAAGTAACTCAACCAGAGCACACTATACTTCTAAATAAAAACATTCATGAACTGTTATCCATCAAAGTAAAAACTTGAAAAAATTCTAAACAATTTAACAAAAGATATGTTCTAGCATATAAAATAATGTAAACACTAAAAAATATTTACTGAGCACATCCCTTCTAAATTACAAATACCCGTGATAGCCAAAAATCACCTTATCTATATGCTTTTTAGATTAGCAGGAATAAAGCTTTATCTCTAAATAAATAAGAGAAAGATGAATATCTCATTAGCAATGAGCAAGCATAAGCCACTGGCCTTTGAGTACCCTAGAACTTACAGGTTGTGTAACCTTTATCAGAATCATGTTGGGCCAGAAATGCTTCAGATTTGAATTTTTCAGATTCTGGAATATCTCTATAGAGTGCTCTCTGGGCATCCCTAGTCTGAAAATGTGTAATTCAAAACACTCCAAAATCCAAAACTTTTGACTCTCATGTTGACGTGTGAAATAAATTATAGATTTTAGATTCTGAGATTCAGGATACCTGGTTACTTGTTTCTCATGCCATTTTTGCATTGCTAGATGTTCTTCCTCAGAAAATTCATCATTTTCTTGAATTAAAATTAGCACAGTACAAATGGCAGACAGTGACACAATTATATTCTAAGTTAGATGCTAACTTGTGTGATGAAATGAAGAGTATACAATCTGAGAAAGGCTGAGAAGGGAGGAGCACAGGATTTAGGAAAGATGTCATGAAGGGTAGGATTGGCTTTAAGATGTGGGGACAAGACTTGTAAGAGAGGGAATAATACAGACCCTGAAAGAGAGGTAGGGATAGGGCCTGGGCTGTGCAAAACCTCCTTTGCCTCACTGTCCTGTGCAAACCCAAAGACTGGGTAGGTGAGAAATCAGATTTTAGAGTGCTCTGCATTTTAAGGCACTATCTTCAGTACCTGGAGAGACATCTGGTTTGTTCTATGTCAAAATCAATTACCCTCTCTAGCTTTGGCAATGACTTTTAACCCTGTGCTATTGTGACTCCTATTGTCAAGTTTCCCCCTCTGTTGGCCTTATTTTCCTTCCACTACAACCATACTTATTTCATTTACTTGATTATACAGGCAAAGCAAAGAGTAACAATAATAGTGGTTCTTGGGGAAATGAAATCACCCTTCTTACACTAAGGATTAAAAATATTCTCCAAAGCACAATTCTGATACAATCTTTCTAAACTAAACAATAACAAACAAAATTCTATTAATCATTTATTCTAATGGTTTCCATCCTGGAGTCTATAAAAGAAGTCATGAGGCTATCTCAGTATTCCAAAAAGGCTGATAAACTTGGCATAATTATTTATGGTAATCTCTCAAGAAAAATTAAAAGACTGTTCACTTAAATAACATTCATTAGTTTTCCATGCCAAATGAAAAAATGACTTAATGACAAATAACAATGTATTTTGACAGGCAGTCTTTTGAAACCCAGAGTGAGGAAAATGGGAAACTGAAGGATACATAATCTCAATAAGAAAAAGAAGTAATCTCAGCAAGAAAAAGAAGTAATCTCAGCAAGAAAAAAAAATACCAGTCTGTTTTTTTGTAAATGGCTTTACTCTCCTCTCTGCTTCTTTGTGTTCTCATCTGGTTCTTTTCATCGCTTCATTTGTTTTTGGTGTCACTGGGGAATGATCCCAGAGCCTTTGCATTGTGCTATATCCCCACATTTTATTTTGAGAAAGGGGTTCACTAAGTAAGTTACACAGGCTGGACTTGAACTTGTGCCTCATCCTCCAAGATTGCTGGGATTACAGGCAGACCCTATCAGGCCCAACTTCAGCTTCATCTGAATTTTTAAAATATTCTCTGGCTTACCTCACCTGTAAAATACATCCCCTACAATGCTGCCAGGACAACCTCAGTAAATTGCATATCTGATCATGATACAATACCTTGGTTCACATCCTTATAACTGTTCAGCACTATTGAGGATAACATCTGACCATAAAGGCACCTAAATCTTTCACCAGCAGTCCCATTCACTCTCAATGTGACTATTTTCCAGCTCATGTTTTGAATTACTGCAATTCATTTCCTTGTGGTTTCCTCAACAGGTCTTGCTCTCATATTTCTCATGCTTTTGACCATGCTGTTCCCTCTCCCTAGAATATCCTCTCTTGCACATTGTCCCAGCCACTCACCAACTTCAAAGAGAACAAAAAATCCTCATGCTCCCTGGAAAATGCAAGCCACACTCTGAGTGTCATGTAGGGGTCCTGAGTCCCCTTGGAGATAGGTTCTGAGTACCCTTCATCTTTAAGGACTGGGATAGTACTGGTTCTGAAATAGGCATTCAGCAGCAATCACTGAATAAATTTAGATTCTTTCATCAGAAATGTGAAATTTTCTAAGCAATTACAGTTATACAATACTTTTCTCTCCAGTGAGAGTGTTGGTCACAGTTCCTTGAATATTTTCTGGAAGTGAATTATGGTATGAAAAATGTACATTCTTTCCTGCATGCAAATTTAGTGGACCAACAATGAAAGAATACTAAAGTAATCTCTAACAATGTCAGGAAAACAGATTATGAAAAGGTTGCTGTGTGTCAGGCTAAGTGAATTTATGAGAAAGTAAGTAGGAAGATGTCTTCGTTAGGATACATTAAATTAGAATTACTAAAGTATTAGGCCTGGGCCTGTCTTATTAGAATCACCTTGAACAACTAGGTGTATGACCTTGGAAATTCCCTCTGTCTCTCTATGCCTCTATCTCAGAAAATAGCAGTATGTACTTGATAAGGTACTCTTAGGCATATACAAAGTACTATCTAAAGGTTTGGTATTCAGAGTTAATAGTTTTGTTAAATGATGTAAGGGAAATTCATGAAGCTAAAGTAACTTGCAATCCATAAGCAGAGTGGGTGGGCTCATGAATGGCACCTTTAAGTCAGCTCCACGATAAGGCTGGCATCTCAGAATGCCCAAATCAACTAGGATGTGGAAGGAAATAAGCATACTTGCTTTGACCGGATGTCTTGGGTCACTTGGCCCCCATCATGGGCAACAGCAAGCCTACCTCTGGATCTCAAGGTGGGATCAACTTGCTGTAGAGGTTATAGATATCAAAATCAAAATTTGGGTAGCTCTGATTTTGTGTGGAGGTGAGAGAAGATGCTAGATAGGTAATTAACAAGAAGAAATAAGGCGATGATAAAAGCCATGAATCCTAAACTACACAAACTTCCACAGCCATCTGTATTCAAAACTCATATCAAGTTTAGCAAACAGGCACAAAAATTCCTTTCAACCAAGATGAATTTTTAGCATGACACTGCCAAAAAAAAGTGCTGTTCTCAGGCAAAATCCTGCCACTTAGAGGCATCTGCTTCTAATTTCTACAATGAAATCTTTGATTCCTTCATGGGACTTGCTCTCAATTCCCTCTGACATAGGAATCACAGTTTCCTAGATAATAATTTTGTTGTGAAATTCCCATTATCTGGTGCTAAATGGAATTCTAACATCAACCGTACTTATTTTTTCCCTGAAATACTTTTTTTTACCCCAAAGAGAGTGTAATGCCTCTTATAAAAATTAAACAAAACATTTTAGAAGTTACTTGTTAATAGTTTTCTTGATATAGATAGTTTCCATATTATTAAATAGATTCTAACAATATACAGGTTGGCATCACAGAAGTCCATCAACAAGAGAATAAATAAAATGACATATTAAAACAATCCAGCAGTCAAAATGAATGAACTAAACTATATGAGTCTTAAAATCAAGGCTGAGCTTTTTCTAAAACTAGAACCAAGAACACACATGACAGGATTCTATTTCTATGAATGAGAAGTTCAAAAATAGGCAGGATTTTAAAATGATTCATCCAGGGGAACATACATGGTAAGACTACTTTAAAAAGTAAAGAAACAATTAACCTCAAAATTATGATAGTGGTGCTGAGTGGGGAGCTAGAATGAGAAAAGTGTTTAGAATCAGAAAGGAAGCTTCAAAGATTCTAGAAAAATATTCATCTTCTTAAGCTTAGTAGCAGATCTAATGCTCTCTTTCATCACTATTACTGATTATGTTTATTATGCATAAACATAAGCATTTTCCTATGTGTATTGTCTACAATTTTAGAAAGTAAAATAAATCAGAGGTAGGTGATGATACTGACAATGCCATAATGGTGATTAAACTTTTAAAAGATACATAAGGCAGGGGGAGTGTGAGATTCTGTTGTAATTGCTTGGTATACTTTTTCTTTTCTTTTTTTTTTTTTCCTGGAACCGGGGATTAACTCAGGCCCTTGTGCTTGCCAGGGAAGAGCTTATTCCATTGAGCCATCTCCCCAACCCCCTTGCTAGACTTCTTTATGGTGAGTCCACTGAGGACCCTAGCACACATTAAAATAACCATCAGAAAATATTATTCCACCTAATACATGACTACTTTGTTGGCTCCGCAACTGAATAAAACCTTGGAGCTGGGCTGGCAAGATAGCTCAGTGGTCTAAAGTGCCTCTCAGGGACCGCGGTTCGAGCCCCAGCACCACATGCCATGCCAGTCCCTCCCCCCGGGGCGGGCTGAACTGACCTCCCCACCCTCGCAAAAAAAAAAAAAAAAAAAGAATCCGTGATGTGTAGAGAGACACTGTAATAAATAAATGAATTAAAAAAAAAAAAAAAAAAAACAACCTTGGAGCTCATTGTGTTGTTAACAAATTTTTCTAGGAGACAATTTTGTGACATGGGTTATTTTATGAATTTCTACCTAATACTAGATGGAAAAAGTATAATAAAGTCATATGAAAACTTTACCGCCGGAACTGATCTTAGAGATAACCTAGCCCAACTCTTTAATTTCATAGCTGAAAAAAATTCTGACATCTTGAGAAATCTGACCAAAAGATCTAGGCCCATTTTTAGGTATACTTTTCCTTATAAGACTGCTTCACTAAGTTTTATGAAAATAAACAAAAACAAACAACAAAACCTTTATAAAGTCCATGATGTATATATTTAAAGAGAAAGTTATAAAACACACTAAAATAATTTATTACCTCAAACATACTGAAGTTCTAATAAAACTTGCATTTATTCTAATAGCTAAGAATTATATGTGAAAAATGTTATGAAGCCAGAGAAGACTTTAAGATGCTAGTGACTCAAGTTTTACCCTTCCACAAATAAATTATGGGGCTGAGATTATGCTAACACAAACACACCTGACAGAGCAGCACTTCCACAGGATCCACCCTCTCTCATACACGTACACACGCAGGACGGCGCAAAGTGAGACTCCAGGGGCAAGGCACTCTTTACAGTAAAAGAAGATCAAAAGTACGATCTACAGACTTCAAAGCAAAAGATCCCTCTGAATGCTGGAACAAGGCTTTATATTCCTACAAAAGTCCTTATTTAATATTCCTTGGGGGTTTCTTGGGGAATGCATAAGTTGAATACATAAAGTTGTCATACGTACTTACAAAGATAGAACTCGAATTTACTGTGTCAAAAGCACTTAGAGATGATAAAGATGTTTATTTTATAGGCTTTTTTCTTTTTCCTTTTTTTTTTTTTTTACTATAGCTTCACAAATTATTTACCACTGTCACTATCACATTAAAAGACACTATCCTAACACAGCTTTTTTAACACTGGAGACCAGGAGACCAAACCTGAAGCACCCCTGATACCCCAGGGTGTTATCAAATAATTAGCCCAGATGCTGGCAGGAGGCTGTGGTGGTCTGTGTCACTCTGGAGACTGCAACAGTGGCTGCAGAAAACATCACGGGAAGCCAAGGCTGCACCCCTTGAGCTCTTTCCCTGGGAATCTTCAACTAGAAGCTAATGCTCTTACCTGTCATCCAGTGATTAATCCCTCAGCTTACTTCCGGAAGCTAACAAATATGTCAGTTGCAACACTGTGGAACCTCACTTTCAAGTTGTACCCACCTACAGAGGAGCATTTTATTTCCCATATGCCAATTTGCCTGACTTATTTCTCCAATAGTTCCCAGTTGGGTTTTTGAAATAAGATATGATCAAGATCAACTTAATTATTATCTATTTATTCTGAAGAGATAGAAAGAAAGCCACCTGGTAAAGCTCTGGGCCCTCTGGTATGAGGGTGGCAAAACTCAATGAATCACTCAGTAGCCCAGTCAAGTCACCTCCATCTCACCTTCCTGTTCACTGGGCTTTCTGGCTCTGTGATATGCATCCCTCCACACTGTCAAAAGACAGCATTCCTTGTTATAGTAATCATCCTCTGATACTATGAGAGCAACTTAAAAGCTAGTTTGTAAAGGGTGTGGAGGAAGGAAATCAGAATCTTACCCTACACTAACAGGGTTAATCTTCCATAAAAAAATGGAACCATATCTCAACTTTGAATGTTATGAGTTAAAACAAAACAAACAAGCACACAGGAAAAAAGCCAAGCCATACAAAACAAAACAAAAAGGAAACCACCCTCCCTCTGGTTGCACTTTCTTCCCCCTGCATATGGTTTTAAAAGCACCAGAAAGGCAGTTTAGTTCTGAGAGTGACTGTAACTTCTACCTGGAGAAACAGGAAGGGCAGCCCACCCTAAGGTCCACGTTCACCCCAGCATGACACTGCTGAAGCCCAGTAGTGCAGTATAACTCTTCTCATTACTTTTGCCCTGAACAAGACTGTCTACTGCCAACTATCTACTGCTTCAGAATCATCACATCTCTGACCCAGAGGGCAAAACTGTAAAAGGGTTTTGTTTCTTCTTTAAAGCGTGTGTATATCCATTCTGGTGGTTGAGCAGAGCCTAGTAAGAGCAAGGTTTGGGTTCAATCTCTATAGCACAAAAGGTAAAGAAGATGAAAAAATATTTTCCCTCATGATCTTCACATTTGGAGGAATGAAATAAAAAATAAATAAATAAAATAACAGCAATAGTCCTAACAATGAACTTTCTGGGGACAGTGGGATGAGGATTCTTTTTTTCTAAGATATAAAACTGTAAATTATCTATTGACTTTTTACTTTCAATAGAGTCCAATAATCAAGAGGCTAAAAACAAAATTCCAAGTGAAATCAGACATGAATTTCAATATCACATGGTCCCTCTTATATAAAAACCTGAAGTATAATAATTTAGTACAAAATAACAGACAGATAATAGGATGTAGGGAAACAGATCTTTTCTAAGTGGAAAAGGGACTGATGAAAGAAAAAGGGGAGGAAAGGGAGAAATAAAAAGGTGTATGTATACATGCCAACTCCCTATGATGAAGGCCATCATTATGTACTGCAAATACACACTAATGAAAACTTTAAAAATCCTGAACTTTCTCAGAAAGAGTCTTCCTTTCAAAAGCTTTTTTCAGGGCAAAGGATATAGCTCAGTGGCACAGTACTGGTGTGGAAAGCACAAGGTTCAGAGTTTGATTCCCAGTAGCAAAAGGAAAGGAAAAAGCTTCTTTCAACTGGATGCAATCTGTCTAGAATTTGGAAATTATTTGCTCAGAGGCTTTCCTGAGCTGCCATGTATAGTAACTAGAAATGGTAATTAATTAAGCCTTTATGCGCTAAAATTACCCACTTTCATCCCTAAAAGCACAAGGAGTAAAGATTCTGACAATATAAAAGGACTCTGGCTTTAACTTTCACTTGTCAACTGCACTATGGACAATCTATAAACAAATTCCCACTGACAAACAAGTCTAGGGACTTTATCTCAAAAATTGACAAGAGCACCATATTCTATACACAAAAACACATTTCTGAATTTCTTTCTCTCTGTATTTTCCAATATTTCCTCCAGCTTGAGGAGTTAAAAAATATAAATGACCCTTATATATATGACTTCAGTTTTTGCCCATTAGCTCAGACTTAGCAAGCTACAAAAACTAAGGTCAAAGTTTGGGAGGCAGAGGGGCTCCTGAGGCAGCACAGAATACCAACAAGGACGTAAGCCACATACAGTGAGATCCAAAGACCTGCAGAGAGGTCCTTTCAATTTGCTGTCCAAGTACTGATGTTTGCTTATGTGGAAATGATTTTCAGAACACAACAGACCAAACAACTCCTAGAGTCCACACAGGTCTGGAAACAGATTTTCCTGCCATTAGCTAGAGAGGAGAAACTTTAGTACTTTTAGCACCAGCAGCTTCCTCTGTAACATATCACAGTAGCACAGGTAAAGCAGCTCAAGTCTGAAAATGCTCAAGTAGGAACTTACTCTACTAAAGCTTAAATGCAAGTCTTGAAAGACTCAAATTGTAACTTACCTACATGGGAGAATAAAGTCCGAACTCCAAAATCCAGCACCCAGTAATAAAAATATTATGAACAACTTTAAATTGATAAATTCAACAATATAGATGAGATAGGCAAATCTTTTGAAAGGCACACACTATCAAAGCCCATTCAAGATGAAAGAGGTTATCTGAATGTCCCCATATTTATTTAATTAATTTTAGGAAAAAAATTTCTGCCACAGAAAATACCAGGCTCAGATGGGTTCTCTGGTAAGCTTTATCAAAGTTCTAAGAAAGAATACCAATTCTACAAAACTTTTCTGAAAAACTAAAGAGAAAGAAATATTTGCCAAATGATTCTATGATTCCAGCACTTCTCAAAACTAGGTGACATGGGAAAAAAGAGGTCATGTCCCTCACAAATATAGACGCATCTCCATATGCAGAGGGTCTATGTATAATTTAAGGTTTCAGAATCTTCCTCATAGTATTCGCAGTCTAGGCTAAGCAACCTTATTCAGGCTGGCACATGCAGAGTAAACAGTTAATTTCTATACTTTGTCCTGAGCTACTTTACCAGCCTTTAGAAAAAGATTTGTTGTGACAGGTCTTGCTAAATTACTTAGGCTAGGCTAGAACTTGGGATCCTTATGCCTCACTTCACCAGAATGCTATGATTTCAGGTGTGCATCCAAGCTGGGCTTCTACACAATTATTTCTTTTGCTGACACCTGTGAGCAGGAAATGACGCCTGGCCAACTGGGACAGGAACATGAAATATGTCAGTATCAACAGGTACAAAGCATTTGCAAATCTGCTGTTTCATCTGCATAGTAGCTTCCATTCTCTCATGATGCTTTTAGAAGCATGACCTTACTCAATTGTCCAATATAATTCAATTTTCAAACTGTGATTTATGATAACACTAAACTTTTAAGACAGAACTCCTAATGCTGCTTTAGGAGTCTACTTTTACATCTAGGCAAAAACTTTTCTTTATTTTTTGGGGGGCTACTGGGGATTGAACTCAGGACCTTGCACTTGCCAGGCAAGCATTTATTCTACTGAGCTATCTCCCCGGCCCCCTAAAAATTTTTCATGGATTAAACTGCATATATGCTTATGAAAACCTTTTTATATTTTAGCATTCCAGAGAATTAGCATCACACCATCGAAAAACATTCCTATAATTAAGCATTTCAAAATACATACATGGTTTAAAAAGTTTTTTTCCATATGAACTTAATCAATGATAACTCTATTTTTTTTCCTTTGAGGAAAATGTTCTCTTTTTTTGCGAAACTGGGGATTGAACTCAGGCCCTTGTGCTTGCCAGGGAACCGCTTATTCCACTGAGCCATCTCCCTGGCCCAAGGAAAATGTTCTTATACAGTTACATCTCATTAGTAGTCTTAAAAACTCAATATACTTTCAAGCTGGGGATATAGCTCAGGATACAGCATCTGCCTGGCAAATGTGAGGAACTGAGTTCAATTCCAAGTACAAACAAACCCCATAATTATATACGTTAGAAAATTAAAACAACAAAACCCATATTTTAAGTCCTAACAGTAAATTTAAATATATCTTATTCTTAGGAAGTTGTAGTTTGCTCAGATGTCGAAGTTGAAAGATACCCTGGTGGGTATTTAAACACCTTTTTTTGACTCAACTCCTCGTGTTGTTAAAGACTTAAATTCACAGTACTACATTACACACAAAATAACTTCATTGATTATTAATTTTTATTTATTTATTTGGTATAGGGCCTCATTATGTGGCTCAGACTCAGAGTGACCCTCTTTATCGCAGCCTCCCCAGCACTGAGATTACAGGTGTGCACTACCACGGTTGTGCTGGGGTCCTGGGGCTGGCAGGACATGCGGTACCAGGGATTAAACTTGGGACCTTGTGCTTGCCAGGCAAGCACTTTGATCACTGAGCTATCTCCTCTGCACCAAAGTAACTTTAATAATATCCTCAGAAAGAAAAGCTTGCATATATTCATATATTACTGAATAAAATTAATTGTATTATTACTTATAAATTAGGAAGAGGTGGAATCTCTCTATATTATTTTAGTTACTTGTTTTCCACTAGCCTTTGTTCCCAGTATAGAATATACACAGTACTGGGATTGCTTTCATGCAGTAATACATAACACAGGAGAGCTGAGGAAATAGATGCTGGAGAAATAGAAACTTACAGATCTCCAAGAAGCCAATGTGACAATTCAGATGGTCAGTAGCCAGGTTAAGTTCAGACCATTTCCTCATGGTCAGTGGATCTCAAGAGTGCACAGTGTCATGTTGCTATTGATCAACTCAAGGAGGAAAAAAACCACAGCAATGATTGAAGAATTCCCAATAGATTACTCTTGTGTCTTGGTCAAGCCCAGCAAAGCAGAGACTTGTTTAAATTGTTCTTTCAACAAACTCACAGAACAGTCATGGTCCAAGGAAAGAAGAAATCCTTTATTTCTTGAAGTTGAATACAAACCCCAAACTAAGGCATTTCAAAAGACACCTTTCCTCCTTGCAATTGAGAAATCACTTATAAATTCTATTGTTGCATTATATTGGTAATTTTAAAACCCAATCTTTATCAATGGTCTTGAATATTTAAAGAATGAAATTTGAATTTTTTAATAGTCTTGAAAATCTAAGCAACAAAATGTATATTTTTCAATGCCAATATATTAGGGCTGAATACATATCAGCTATGGAAAATTACATTTCACTCATAAAGCTAACTTGAGAGATAGATACCTGGGTTTTGATAAGCACATTTCTATTAGTGTTCATGGGTCAGAGGGTTGCTCTTGACTTAATGAAGACTTGAATGAGAACAGATCATAAAGAAAAAAAAGTTATAATACTATTGAGCTTTATGTCAAGATCCAGTAATACTCCAGGTCAGCAGTGGCAAAATTATGCTGTGCATGCCAGGCTCCTTTTGTCATTGAAAGCTCTAAGAGGTTCGCCATTACTGCTCTACATGCTGGGGAAGAATTCAAGGTAAGCAGGAATACAGATTCTGTCTGTCCACAAGCAGCATACTGCCTACTTGGGGAGATATGACACTGACAATGTCATCAGACCAAGAAGAGACACAAACGGGTCACCCTTGCAACATATCTGGTCAGAATGAAAGTACTAGAAAACAAAATTCCATTGACCACTAAGGTTCTCAAACAAAATTTCACAACCTTTCCTTTTGTTTTTCTGTGGAACTGGGGATTGAACTCAGGCCCTTCCACTTGCCAGGGAAGTGCTTATTCCACTGAGCCATCACTAAAATATATTTAAAAAGCTCCTCAGTAGAAAGTAGATTACACATTAAAAGGCAGTAATTTAGAACTATGTCTGTAATTTACTGACAGAAATTTCGTGAAAACTTACTGTCAGAAACAGTGGGCCTAAAAAGACAGATGATAGGAAACAGGGAGGTAGACGGGGTGCAGTGGAACAGGGATCTGGGAATGGAGGGAGATAGTACTATATCTAGCAATTCCACAAGATGGATGTAATTATTATGTATTGCAAACATATATTGTAAAGAAAGGAACAAGGGCCTCATTAAAAAACACATAAGGCAGTTATTAAAGGGTATTTTCTTTGCAAATTAGATAATTCACATTAGTTTTCCCTGCTACTCTACAACTGAAATTCATGAGACTTTCTCCTGGCATCCATAAAAGCAAACAGTAAGTTACAAATTACTAGCTCAATCTCCTTTTCTCATAGATTCAAAATTACTGTGGATGTAGAAAAAAATTAATTTTATATTTAAAGAACTTAATTAGGATGTATTATAAATTCTAGATGACACATTAAAAATGGTCCCCTATTTTGATTTCTTAAAATTTAACATCCGGTTGAAAAATCTTAGATTTATTTGAATGAAAATTTCCTGAAGTAAGTTAATTTTTCTGATCTTCTATAATTTTAAGTAACTTGATCTCCTTAACTGACATCTCAGAAAGGTACCACTGCAGCTGATTTTTGTATCAGGGTGAGGCTCAACTATACAAAAAATTAACTTTATCACTACATTTAGATGAATTTAGTTAAGTATAGAATTCTGTTTTCTTTGGAAAATATACAGAGTAATTCTGATGTTGTAAAATATATACAACCACACAAAATTCTACTCTATTTTTTGGCCCACACATGTCACTAATTTTATTGCTGAATTTTTCATGATACCATATTGCTTTACTCCACAATCAGACTGATAAGCTATCAATATTTTTCCATCATGAGCTTAGACATATCAAATAAAAGTATCATCTACTAGTAACTCTTGAAAAGAATAGGTTTATTTTTTATTTCAAATTTTTGAAAGCCATAATGTTTTTATTGCAAATACTTGAAATATTGTTATGAATAGTTTCATCAAATAAAACTTTTATTTAAGTTGCTTTCTAAGTCACATACATTTGAAATTTCAAGCACAATAGCCCCTTCATTTTTTATATACTTTTTAAAACAGAACTCAATCAGTAACAAATGGTAAATTCTAGCATTACAAATACTTTACCATGAATGCAATGACTATACCAATGACAAATTCTTTATCTTGTTTCTGAACATGCATATCCTCTGAAAGAAACTTTTAATTATTATTTTGTTATAGATAATACTTCATTTGTTTTGTTGCAAGAATTAAATTTTTATATTCTGATTATTTTATCAACTGCTATAGGATACATCTGAAAGTTAAGGAATCCAGAATTTAGTCCTATTATACTCTCCACTCGGCCTCCACAGACAGGCCAGTGCTCCCTGTTAACAGGTCTTGTAGCATTCATACTTCCTGTCAGTATATAATTACAACAATTAAACCATTATGTTCTCCATTACTTAAAATCTACCTTTCCAGCTAAAACGTGAATGCTTCAAAAAGACAGACCATGGCATATACATTATTTACCAAAGAAATTCAAAATCAGATATTAAAATAGTATTTGATAGTACCAGACCCAAGGAGTCTAAGATCACAGGAAATGAGTTCAAGGCCAGCCTGAAGTACACAGCAAAACCTTCACTCAAAAACAAAAGCAAATTATAGTGTTTGTCAGTATAAAGATGCATAACCAAAACAACAACATCGTAAGCAGTAACACTAGAAAACTTCACCCTTCTATGTAAGAGAACAAGGAACTGGTAACAAGTATTTAATGAATACTCAATTATATTATGTAAGTGCCACTACAAGGAAATGAGCATAACATACTAACAAAGCACTACTTGCAGGAGGAGATTTTGCCATATCTAGTTAGTTCACAGATTACCATCAACTGAATGCAAAATGTTTTTAAAAATTATTTATTTATTTCTTTAGTTATTTATTTGGTACAGGGTCTCGCTATGCAGCTGGACTCACAGTGATTCTCCTATGTCAGCCTCCCCTTCACTGGGATTACAGGGCTTTACCACCACACCTGGTTTTGGTGGCCTGCACAGAGTGCCTGGGTTCTGACACGGCATATGGTACCTGGGATTGAACTCAAGACTCTGAGCTTGCCAGGCAGGCGCTTATGTCACTGAGTTATCTCCCCAGCCCACATATTTCTTTTAGATTTACTACATTATTATTTAGATTTTGCATTCAGGGCTGGGGAGATACCTCTGGGGAGATACCTCTAAGCGCCTTTGTGGAAGTGTAAGTGCCTAGGTTCAACCTCTGGTACCATACGCAGTGTGGGCTGTACTATGCCAGCCTCAGGACTGGGCATGGTGATGCATGCCTGTAATCCCAAAACTAGGGAGGCTGGGACAGGAGGATCACTACTAGTCCAAACTGTGTAATGAGACCCTATATCAAAAAACAAACCAACAAGAAATACACTGGTAAACTATATAGTCAGAAAGTCATAGTACAACTAGGGAGCTACAAAAACTACATAAAACACTTGCTGTGCCAAGTATCGTATGCCAGTTTTCACTGACAGGACACAGGAATGCGCTGCCTGGGCTCCCTGGAAGGAGGAATGAGACACAGCCTAAGCGTCTACGTGTCAGGATGATGGGAGAACGATTCTAAGGAGCTCTGAGATGATACTTGAAGAATAAATCGTGTCTACAACTCTTGGCAGCAACCAAGTGCAGCCTGCAGCATGGGAAGTGCCAGGTGGTACCTGGCCGGACTCCCCTGGGACTGTGGGCACAGAGCACACCTCAGGGGAAGGGGCGAGCCGCTCTATTGCTCCAACACATCACTGCAGGTTTCTTTTAAAAGAAGGTATAGAATTCAATTTCTAAAATGTTAAATTTTTGATATTTAAATGTTGGCAAATGATTTTTAACAGTGCTAAATGCTAAGACATGTCTGCAGCCAGTGTTACTGGTGGGCCTCAGGCTGCAACTCTGGCTTGGCATGATGAGAGATCTGGACCGGATCCCACAATCACTGACTTAAGAGACTCAACCTTCAAGATTTGTTTAATTTTAAACCTCTGCATGCTCCAGTATCGACCACGTAAAGGACTCTACATGGCCAAACTGTTTCACGTTGGCCTTGTGTGAGCATTTTCTGCATTAGGAGCCAATTACATTCCCTTAACTAACTGTGGAGTGACTTACAAGTCTCAGCTGAAAAAACATTCAATCTGATCCCAATAAAACAGTGTTGACAGAGCAGTGCCTAAGAAAATGCTGACATTCTGTGTCTATGCCACAACCCACTAGAAGCACACATATAATCAGTGGAGCTCCACTTAAAAACGTGTGCCATGATCCACTGCAAAGGAATAGTCTTTGTCCTTTCCACCACTTTCCCATAATTAGCAACTATCTGTAGACTGATACTATACTTTATTACCAAACAACACTCAAATATATAGTGAAGTTTTAACCCTACCAATCACTCTAAGCTTTTAACTCTCCAAAAACAATACTTATGCATCCACAGGCAAGGTGTTAGTATTTTAATAAGCTTAGAGAAAGAAAAGATAATTAGTATCAGAGACTTGTTGATTCATTTTGATGACAGTATTACATATAGTGAGCACCGTAATTCAAAGGTAATTTCTGGGAGAGAATTCTTGGTACATGATTATAATATAATATACACAATTAGGGAAGTTGCTTAATCATGTGCTTTGAAATGAAATTTGTGAAGAAATATGAAAGAAATAATTTTTATTACTGAATTTGCTCTAGCTCTTGAGAATCCTCTTCCCCAAGCCATCTCTCTGAATGGTGCTCTCCAGGCTTGGGGGCACTCTGTGGTGTGGCCCGAAGCCCTTCAACTGTCACCACTGGAGAAAATGAAGGCAAGACACAGGTCTTGGTTTTCCTATCAAAGAACTTCATATGCTGAATTAAAGAGCACATGTTCCTAGAAACCAAACCAATCTCACAACACAAAGTGTGAGCACTTTGGGGATATAGTTATTATACAAAGGGATGCAACAAAAATTTTTACAACTATGTTAGGATACTTTTTCTAGCCAAATGTGGGGACTAACACTTACAAGCCTAGAACTCTGGGAGGCTGAGGCAGGAGGATCGCAGGTTTGAGTCCAGCCTGGAGAACTTATTGAGACCCTGTCTCAAAATTTAAAACTTAAGGGGCCAGTGAGATAGCTCAGCTGTCTAAAGCACCTGCTGCCATAAGCTTGGGCAAAGTGCAAGGACCGTGGTTCAATCCCTGGCACCACAGGCTGCACCGGCCCTGCCCCGAGGGTGAGCTGAGTCAGCCCCATCTCCCCCAAAATTAGAACTACAAAAACAGTAAGAATGGTCCTTCTAGTTCAAAACAAGAGACTGTGTACTAGTGTGAGGGGTCTCAGTCAGAGCCAGCTGGAGACCCTCAGGGAACCCAACATTCCCCTTTCTGAAGTCCTTCTCTACATCCAATCAGACAAGCTAAAATGTACTCACAACCATATTAAACACTTCAAGAAACTAAACTGCAAGCAGCATGTAACTTTCCTAGATTTGTCATTCTCTTTTGAGCCCACTCCAAGTAGGCCCTTGTCCTCACTCTCCCACCAGCACAGCACTCCTCATGGTCTAGAAGGACCTCCAAGTTGCAAAAGCCAACGTACAACTCCCAGCCCTCGATACCTGAACTTCTGGCCACATGCAACACCAGTGATTCTACCTGAACTTTCGGCTGCACACCACTGAGTCTCGGGCTCCTCCTCCTCCTTCCCTCTTGTCTACTCAACTTCAAGGATATCTAATGTCTTCCTGTTCTTCTGGCTGCTTCCTCTACACACAACTCTGAATGAAGCATCTCAGATTTAATTCATATTTCACCAAATTAGAAAAAATTCATAGTTCATCTGACAAACATGACAGTCATCAGAATTAACAGTATCTTCTATTAATAATGCTGAATTCAGGAATGGAGGTAACTTACTTGGTTCCACATTGCTGAAAATACGTGCACAATTCCTTTGGTTTAAAATATTTTTTTGCACTGGCGGTGGGATTTCTGCTCTTCTCCACAACTGGCAAATACTGCTGTGCCCCAAGGCTTGCTCTGGGGCCTCTTTCTCTCTCCCCACATTCCTCAGTTAATCTCCTTTGAATTCTGTGGGCAGCTTTTAAATTTGCACCTCCAACCTGGACCTCTTCCTAAATTCCTGATTCTATAGCTAACAACCTACTCAACTTCTCCACTTGGAGGTCAAACAACATTTTCAAAACAGTTCCTAGTTATCCTTCCCATCTCAGTTACTGGTATGTCCATAATTAAGTAAAATGCCACACTATCTGATAACGCTGATCTTTTTCTCCCTACTCTTCAAATAGCTGGTCAGGAAAATCTACTGGTGCTCATGTCCTTGCTATTTCTCAGCTCCTCTGTTGTTAGCTTCTCTCAAGATTACTGACAGCAGGTGCTCAGCCTTGACCACGCCCTATAGTTATTCTCAACTCAGCAGCCAGTGTTTCCACAAACAGCAAGTCAAATCACCTCACTTCTCTGCTGAAGGCCCTCCCATGACTCCCCATTTCCCTCAGAGGAGGAGCCAAGTCTCTCAAGCAGTCCAGCAGGTCCTTCCTGATGAAATCTTCAAAGCTCTTACTTCATCCACTACTGTTCTCTTGGCTTTCTTTGCTCCATCTCCACAGCCCTCTCAGACCAGGCCTCCCCTCTGCTGGACACTCTTCCCCCAGGGATCTCTATGGCTCATGTTCTTCAAGTTACCTTCTCAGGGAGGCCTCCCTGACCACACTGCAGGTGACCCCTGACTGGGATGGGGAGAGGTAGCTTACAACTTTTCAACTTCACCATGGTGTGACATTGAGATGCATTTTGTAGAGACTGTACTTCAAGTTGTGAATGTTGATCTTTCCCAGGACAAGTGCTGTTCAGTACTGTATTGTTTTGATGCTGACTAGGAACAATTAGCCACTTACTCAAGAAGGGAAACAACTAATGCTTGTAGTATACTGTGTTGTTAGGCTTTGCTGGCAATAGGTTAGGTGTGTTAGATGTGTTTCCAACTCACAATGTCTTCAATTTATGATGGGTTTATTGAAACATAATCCTATCCTGGACAGAGGACTATCTGTACTCCAAATGGTAATGTCCCTGATCCACTCCTCAACACTAATGGGACTAATGTTCCTTACCTACTCTTTTCCATTGCACTTATCTTCTAAAATCCAGTGAAGTTTATTTTGTATTATGTTTTAGATCAAGAATGACCCCCCAAACTCTCATGAGCTTAGAAGCAGGGCTTTTGGAAGGTAACTAGATCCTGGGGGCACTACATCCACAGGCAGATTCAGTGGGTCAGTGTGCAGTAGGAAGGTGAGGCCTGGTCAGAAGAGTTAGTTGCTGGGGCAGGACCTGCCAGAGTGTAGCTTTCCTCTATGGACCATTCCACCATGCCCTTCCTGCCAAAGATCATCTTTCATGTAAACTGTGGGTATAGGGTATTTTTGTCTCAGCACAGAGAAACTAAGACACTTCTTATGTTTATTGTTTGTCTTCTAACAGAACATAATACATATGAAAGGAGGGCGTTCTAAATTTTATTTATGGCATATCTGGGATCTTGAACATAGCCTCATGTACACTTGGTATGGATTACACAAAATGAACATAGAAATTAAAACGTTTCACAATTCAAATTTCATAGTTACCTTTCAATACCTGAGTTTTTCCAGATCCAGAATTTTCTTAGTTTTTCCTAGAAAAGTCCCTAAATGACATCTCAGCCTGACTTTACATCCTAACATAAACCTAGAAGCCACAGACAAATTGGGGACATCCTACATTTGACCATCTGACTCTGCTCCCTAAAACCAGGACTCTATTTATCTGGAAACATGTAATACCCTTCCATACACATGAATTTTATTCACCATCTAGGCATGGTCTACTTTGTCAGGAACTGTACAGAATATTCGGCATAGTCTTGACTATTTCATAAAGACATAAAAACTAGTTTAGGTGGACTTCATGAATGTTTTTAAAGTGCCAAATTTACTAAGTTCAAGATTTTAAACATAAAATGAAGAATGAGGAACAGTTACCTAGGTAGGATAGATTCCCTCTTTAATGAACAGATCTGAACAATACAGCATGATTCATCTAGTAGAGGATCCCTTACCTTTCTTGGTTGGGCTTGTAATTATGTAATTTAGATATACATGTATATTTAAGTTCCTTTTTCTTAAACACTCCCTTTGAAACTTTCAGATTATTAATTTCTTTTGAATGAATGGCTTTAAAATCTCAAGCTTTAAACCTCACAATAGAACCCTAAGAGCTTTGCCCCACATTACATAAACTGTGCCAATGGGAGGGGGTACTGGAATGAACAAAAAAAATGACCTCATAACAAGTAATAGTGGCTTTCTTTAAAAGGACTAACAAGAAATTCTACAGGACACATGAGCAGAAGACATAGGCCACCGGTATTCTAAAGTACTCTGCATAGCATTAACCACCAGAGAGAAAAAAATTCTAATCTGCACATTTATTATTTGGAATCTTGAGAAAAACAATTATCTAGCAAGGAAAATCAAGGGGACCAAGATGGTTGAAAATTAGAAAAAGAATTAGGAAAAATAACTTGATCAATTAGTGATCAGAGGGACAAGCTAATTGTTCCTCACACAGGGACATAGCTCAATATTTTAAGTACAAAATACTATGCTAGATTTTGCTGCTTGTTTAATGCTACAAAACAAAATATAGGGGCTGGAAGTGTAAACTCAGGGCAAAAAGTGTCCATAGCATGTACAGCAGCCCTAGGTTTGATCCTCAGCACTGCCAAAAAACAAAACAAAACAAAACCGGAAAATATAACAGAAACCATGCACTGTTTGGAAACAAAGGCTCAGACACCCCAAAGAAGAAAAACCTATAAATCTCTACACATAGCTTCTTTTTGTTCTGGGCAACGAAATATTACTTGACTGTTAACTTTATGTCAAAGGCCAGATGTTTTTACATGTATTATTTTATTTCATCAAAAGACTCTGTAAGATGGCATTATTCCACAGGCTTTACAGATGAAGACATAACACATACAGATTATGAGGGTAACCTAAGTTCCCCAAATCCTACATAGAGGTAACATCTGGATTTAGACCACAGAGGGCAGATCTAGAAGATCAGACTTATCATTTTACTTCCCTGCCTCTCTAGTACACTGTCTTTACTCCTTTCTTGGATAATTTCACTGAGCAACTTGTCAAGAATTGTGAACCTATGCTCAGCATGGTACTAAAATTCAATTTATGCATGCTAAATGTTTGCGATTGTAAGCACTGTCTCATTCAAGCAGGATATATCCACTGTTACAAAATTTTTGTAATTTTGTTATTATTTTATTTTCAGCCTAAGCTGAAATACAGCCTTTCCTTGAACCATAGAGAAACATCCTTTATTCTTTAGGGAAACATGAAACAAAATATCTGCATGAACAGTTACCCTTTGCAAGCACTTTGCTTTATCTATTAGATCTGAGCGAAATCATAATCCTATGTTTTGCAGTATGTGCTTTCCTGGGGGCTATTATAGACTTCAGCTTCAGAATTTCACTGCTGCTTTGGTAAAGACTGGATGTTTCCAGAGATAGTTAAGAAAACTTGATGGGAAAAGGAAATGCTGCAGAGAGAAGGAGAAACTATTTAAAGAAAGGAATCAGAAATGGGAAGAGTCCAAAACATGAATTTTTTACAGCATTTTCTTAAGAATGAACTCTTCTGAAAAATTTTACATAGCAGTCATTTGAAATTAGCATTCATTAGGTTCATTTCTGGATCAGTGAAATAAAGAATCAACAAGGTACTCAGGTTACCACCTTGTTGGTACTTAAAACCAAAGTCTCACTGAAGAGCCCTATTAGCAAGAAAGAAGAAAAAGAGAAGTCCACAGTCCTAGACTGAGGGTGGAGACACAGCAGGCTGGCGAGAGTGAGCTGCCTCATCTGTTTTTTTCTGGGCACGTCTGTTTCTATTTTAACAGAGCCACAGGACACCTTGGTGTCCTCCTATCCTCCAGCCAAGGAGCTCCCTGTGGACTTCCTGCTTAAACTCCACAGGAGGGAGCTGCATCTGCTCCATTGCACCCCCGCATGGTAGGGCAAGGCCTGCAGAGCTCCAGGCAGGAAGCCCTGATGGTCCAGCCTCTTTCCAGCACACAGGTGGACTGGTTCATCTGGAGGTGCTTCCCCTCCTAGCACCAGCATCAGCTTTGCAACTCAATGGGAATCGCTCAGCTCCCTGGGCCTCCACCTCTACAAAATGATAGGGCTCATTCCGATGTTACCCAAGGCCCCCTTACCATTCCCAGAGCTCAGCTAAATAGGACAGTACCTACTTGGCATAGTCCAAACAGCATCCCTAAAACACTGTAATTCTGTGGACTATATGAAACCCTGAGAGTCTACATTGTGATATTCCTGTTCTCTTACCATATCTTATTTCTCAAGTTTTTAATAAAAAATCTTAACCCACAATCTCCTTTCAACCAAAGTACTCAATTCTCTTTAGAGTTACCAAAGGGTTATCTGCTATATAGTAGCCCAAAGCTGCCAAAATGTCCATCAACAAAATGAGCTGCTGTATATTCATGTATATTCACACTGAGTATATTCATTCATAAAAATAAAGAAACAAGCACTACTTTTACTTTCATCAGTTTGGACTTACTAGATAACATCATGTTGCACTAACAAAGACACCGAAAAACAAGCCAAAAAACAGCCTCATATTTGATTGCATTTAAATGCAATCCAAAAACAGATCAAAACTAAGCTCTGACATGAGAAATCAGGGAAGCAGTTACCCTTGGGGTAGGAATGATGACTGTAAGGATAGACTTCCAGGAACTGGTTAAGTTCTATCGCTATTGCTCCATGTTATACGCTTCTGACCTGTACATTTTTCTAGTTGTGTTTTAATTCAATAACAAGTTCAAAGAAATAAAGCAAGGACCAGAAGGGAAAAAAAAATCTACTGAAACTGTATAGCATAAGTGCTGCAACCTGTAGGGAGAAAATTAATTAATTTCATTTAATGTGACTAGAGAGAACCACCCGAAAAGCTCAGTCAGAAACTTCATTTCCTAAGAGCTGCTGTTGAAATTTGTTCTATTTTTATAACGTCATCTCTCACATGAAACTGTGGCTCTGATATAAAATACTGCTTTAAATAAAATACTAAATATTGTTGGAAAACATCTGAGGATATCTCAGGAGGATTCGGTTGGAATACAAAGTTTCTAGTGCACCCATCTGGGCGGCATCCACCCAGTTATTAGCACATTACTGCAATGATCTGGATCATGACCAAATCTCTGCCCTGTTGTACAGGTTGAATTCTGCTGGGAAAGGCCACGCAAGTGGAGAAAGACATTCAAGGAAATTCTGTGCTACAGACAACTCCAAGTAAACAATGCCTTCTCCTTGGGACTGCATGTGAATTTGTTTCCACACACTTCTGCCTGCCTGAAGTAATACAACTAGCCGGTGGATCAATTTTTTTCCCTTTCTCAGTTTTCTGCAATCCGTCTTTGATCAATATAGTGAACTGCATGATGAATGGTCCATTTGAGTCTCATAAAAAGTGATAGTATGCAAACTTGCAAGTGTAGTACACAAACTTGTGCCAGTAGTAATTATAACACTACATCGTGTTAAGTATTCAGGAGAGATTACCTGTTTTTACCCAACACTTTATAAACTTATAATGTTAGTCATTATTGCTGCAGGATCCCTTTTGGTCCTATAGAATAGCAGACAGGTAGTAGTTCCTCAAATGTAGGAGGGGGGGCTAATTAAATACCGTTTTTGTAGAATCATTAGCACCTTGACAAAATACATTTCCAATCTTTGAAAGGGGAAGTAGCTTTCTGAGGGGGTGGGGAGCAGTAATAAGTATTCAACCCTGCACATTATTTGTCATCAAACTAGTGATTCAACAATAAGGTAGGCAAGATTTTCAGGATAAGTATCAATCAATTTACCCTATTCCCATCCTGGGTACAGACATTGGGGTACCTTGATTCTAATCATTTAATCTTTTTTCCTCAACTAAAAAATATCTTATTCTTTCATTTCCACCTAATTGAAAGTTCAACCCACCTCAGCCTTGTTTTAAATAACTTCTCCATCCAAGTTTAAATTTTCCTTGCAATCCAGCAGCCAGTATTCTGCTTCCACCTTCCTCTCAAATTATCCCTTATCTCTACTTATGTTTAGAGGCCCCCAAAGCTTCTCTAGGTTAGCAAATTCAAAAAGCCCTCTCAACTACGCTCCACATCAAAGTTCAATCACAGAAGCCAACAATACTCCATTAAATGTTTCCTACTCTCCTGTTGTTGTATATACAATCATAACGTAGCACAATTCAAAAATGTGTAATTATACAAAGACTCCCTAAGATATATATAATTGTAAGGGCATACCAGATATCTTTTACAATTCTGGTGTTGGGAGTATAGATTAAAATTTTTTTCCTTGTAAATTGTGTTTGTTGTTTCTTGTTGAGATTGGAATGAGGTAAATACAGCAGAAGTCAAGGATAATCCTACAAGGACCAACTGCTACACCAGCAACCACAACAAACTACAGTTCAGCAGGATTCTACTGAAGATTGGAAACCCACCTAGAAGAAAGTGATAATTGCATAAATGAAAGCAAAGCCACTAACTTTGCCCATAATGATGCACAATTCCTGTTTTCCCATTTAAGAAATGGGCTTCATCTCCCAAACTGGATCATTTATGAGGTCTATATTATTGAATAATAAGAAAAAAAAGCATCTCTACATACATGCAGAAAACTTTTCTTCCTAATGAAAGCTCATGAAATTTGGGTCTCAATTTTACAAAACTACCTAAGGGGTAATTTGTGAACGCCATCTGGGTCCCAGAAAGCTTCATCAACATAAGGGAAAACTTGTTGAGCTCATCTAAACCTAAAATTCGCATATATTTTTACATCTGGACTGAATCAATCTTTTCTTGGTATGGGCTTTTATGTAATAAAATAATTGTTTGCAGGTTTATTTTTTAAAGCCAGTTTTAGAAATAAAAAAAATGTGCAGCATTCAAGTTGAAAACTACAAAGAATCCATTATTAGAGTTCGTTGTGAGACAGAACTCATTTACACTAAACTCTAAACCTGCCAGCTCAGTCAAAAACAATGCTGTTTGAGACTTTCATTCCAAGCATCTGCCACAAAACTCTCCACAGCCTATTATGTCACAAGTTCTGAAAGCCAAAAATGCTTTATAAGTACAGTTAAGCATAGGGGGGGAAATCCAGAAACTAGAAAAAAACTTTACAACACCCCTTAATTCAACAAGCCCAGTTGAGTGACACTTTTCAAAGAACCTGTAGTCCCAAACAGTTACTTAGCACACTGGTATTTTGTTTTCAAAAGCAGGGTCTTCTTGGTCTGTGTTGTATTCAAGACATTTTCCTGTAAACCCTAAGGGCATTTCAAACCTGCAAGTTCAAATGGAGTACTTGAAGCTCTTATCTCAAACCTACAAAGTTCCCCCAAAAGGGGGGAGGGTGGGTTAGAAAGATTTCCTGTCCCTTAAAATGAGCCCTGCAAGAACTGCCGGTCATTGCGGCCCCCCAGTGTCAGAGCCTAGGGATTCTTACAAGCAATTCAAATGAAGAAAATTAGTTCATATTACAGTCCGTCTGCTTTCCGAAGAAGATTCCCTCCAGATAACGTGATACGGGATATCCCCTGGGGGATGCTCTCCATCTAATAACCCCACCAAAGGTCTACTTTAATATGAAATATGAATCCAATATGTTTACAAACATACTGAAAAAAACTTTCAATGTCAATTGTCTGACAATTGTGGAGTCTTCATTTTTAACATAAAACTTTTTATTTCCCTTTAAAACTACACCAAAGGAAAATGATGAAGAGCTAAAAGTTTAATTCTACAGAAGACAACAGCAAAGGCATCTGTTTTCCTGCCTTTTGCTGGTGTCTTCTCCCCTCCCCCACTCTCCATCCTGCAAGCCATTTGTAGGTCTTGGTTGCTAAAACTACTAATTCTCTAGAATCTGAAGATCTTACAATTCAACATAGCCGGGCCTAAATATATGCACTGCTCTTAGGAAGGAAACTCAAAGTCACAAGCCTCTTTAGTAGCAGATGGGTTAGGGAAAACTTTACCCGAAAAGTTTTGATGCTGCGAAATATCAACTCCCTGAAATCACAGAAAGGAAATGACTTACATTCTTGGAAAATGAAGCCACTAGCAGCTTTCTCCAATAGCATTTTCTAATCCCCAAACTACACCCTGTGGCAAGAGGGAATATTTCGTGCAAAAACTACATTTAAATAGATGCTTATAAAACCAATAATAAACAAACGTCACCGGGTCATCGGGTCCCAGAGAAAAAAGAAAGGAATCCTGCATGGAAAATCCTACGAGAGATATTTTTCTTCCACATTCAGAAGTGCAGGACGGCACAAGCTTGCAATCAAAGCAACCCAAGAACACTTATTGAAGTTTTCCTTTCCCGCTGTGGGCATTGCACAGCTCCTGAGGGAAATGCTGGCAAAACTGATTCGTTGCATACATTTACGCAGGAAAAAGGGTAAAAGGGCTAATATTTCTTTGGACATTAGCTACACAACCTCTTGGCCTGAAAAATCTGCCAGTTTTCAACTCTAAAATTCACTTGTTTTGACAGCTTTCCATCTATTCAAGCCTTTCAGAAAGCGCCACACCACTAGGTCTCCAGTCCCGAGACTCAAGGTGTGGTTCATTCCGTGGGAACCTCACCTGGGTGGCCCCCAGCTGTCCATATCTGACTGCGAACGCCCCGGGAGGATAGCCCGGTGGTCTCCGGCCTGCGCGCCGCACGCTCCTCCTGAGACCCCAAGTCTGCAGGCCGCGCCCCCTACTCGCGCGCCCAAGGCCCCTGCAGGCGCGAGCTGGCCCCAGCGGCCCCTCGGTACCCCAGACAGGGCACTTTTAGGGGCATCGCGCTGCGGACGGCAGCTGGGCTCCTTCCGAAGCCGACTGCCAGCCTCGGGGCGCGCACGACAGGCGGCAGGGCGCCGCGCCCCGGAACGCGGGGGCTCAGGTGCGGGTCCCGGGGACCGGGCGCGACCGGCGGGAGCCCCACAGTCTGCGAGAACCACAGCGGGGACCGGCCTCCCGCCTCGCCGCACAGCCGCCCGGGGCCACGTCCAGAGACCCGCGGCAGCCGACCTGAGCGCCCAGAGCCCGACGCCCGGGTTGAGGGGGAGGAGAAGAAAGGCGCGGAGCTGGGAGCAATCCGCCCGGACTCGCCACTCCACAAACCTCCCGAAGCCCTTCCCGCCGCCGCCCGGCCGGCAGGGGGCACCGCGAGCGGCCAGGGCGCAGAACCCCGGCGAAGAGGCCCCGGGCGCCGCGCTTCTGCCAGTACCTCGAGAAAATCGCAAGCCTCAGGGTCCGACTCCACTCAGCCTCTCTGTCTCTTCCTGCCGGCGCAGAGACTACCCACTCCTCTCAACCCGCTGGCCCGGGAGCCAGACGTGCGCTCCGCGCAAGCCCCGCCTCCTGTCCTGCCCCCGTCCCGCCCACGAGTTCCGCCCCTGGCGCCCCGCCCCCGAACCCCCTGAGCCCCGCCCCCAGCCCGCGGGGATTGGCGACCGCTTCAGCCCCTCGTAGGCCAGGCGTCCCGCCCCACGCTCCGGGCCGCACGTGGAGCGCCTGCCAGCCCCGCCTCGGACCCAACCAAGCGTCCCGCGGCAGGGTGCGCTGAGACAAACTGAGGGCGGGAAAACAAGGAGGGAGCTATTCCTTCCAAGTCATGGGGAGGGGTTCGAGCCTCTGATAGCTGTTATGGTGTGGACTGAGGCCATAAGGTCTCTTCTCCCTCGATAGAGCCTGATAAGATGAGGGGGGGGAACATTATCGGTTTCCCCCCTTCTGGCCAAGTGGTTTTCCCCGCCGCGCTCCCTGCCCCTCCCTCCGCAACTCTTCCCAAAGTTCCCCAGTGGGAAACGTCTGATTAAACGTGGATGGCTTTTTGTCTTGATCCTCGCCTTACATATTTGGGACCCACGGAGGCGAGGCCCCTCGGAGTGGAGGCGGTCCCCGCAGGGAGCTTCGTCACTCTTCGCCTTCCGCAGTCCTCTTGTCCCTCACCCTCCCGCCCGCCCGCGCTGGGGACGCAGCGCCCCCGCAGGTTGGGTGGCGGGGTGCCGGGAGGAAGCGGAGACTCCCAGCCAGCTCGGCCCCTCCTGTGTCTGGCTTTGACTGCTTGGTGAAGAGAGGCGATCAAGAAAGGCCGGTAGCCAGCACCTGGGCGACGCCAAAAGCTAGTTTTACTTGCCCTCCTTTTTGATCTAAACGTAAATATTTAATGCTAGTCGTCATTGGCTGAAAGTTTGGCTGTCTAAATGCCTCGTTTGCATAGCGAGAGAAAATAAGTTTTGTGTTCATTACATCTGAAACTCATTTGAAATAACTAGGTCATTCACAGCTCTTGACATTTTGGAACCAAGACATTAGAACTGAAAATTAGGAGCATGTGATCTTTTGTCTTTTCACAATTGATTGTAATTTCGGAGCTTATGTCTCATACTGCTTACAGGTTTCTTGAGACTTTACTCTTGCAGCTAAAGGTCATGACCCCATTATGGAAAGAAGAGTGAGAATATTTCACGACTGGTAGTTTAGGCTGGTCTTGATTGCACTGCCTCAGCCTCCTAGGTGTTGCCTTTTAAAATGTACTAAAATATCGCTTGACTGCAATATAGGCATCTGGATGTGGAAGTTCACACTTTTTCTCACTTGTATGCATTCAATGCATATGAATACTGGTTGATAAGATCTTTAATTTGGAGCCTAATAGATAATCTAGTATTTCGTGTATGATTAATCAGTTATATTACTAAGACTGAGATATAACTCAATGGCATAAGGGCCTGCCTGGCAAGCATAAGGTCCTGAATTCAATCCCATGTACCACCACAACAACAACAAAAAAGAAAAACAATTACATTATTGCGGAATGCAGTCCCTATATCTGATTTATTTTCAGGTTTCATGCATCAAAATATAGCAGATAAAAAAACAGCATGGCTGGAATGTGAAGTACTGCTACGAAACTAATGAGGCAATACAAAGCGGAATATTTTAAGTGGCTTTTTAAAAAATGTTTTTAAGATTGAGTTTTTTGTCTAGAATTAGATTGTAGCACAATTTACTTAATATGGCTGCTTTCTGAGTCATAATGGTCACACTTTTAGCAGTGATTATGACAATAAGCATAGGGCTTAACCTGGATATGGTAGTGTGACATGGAATCCCAATACTCAAGAGGCTGAAGCAGGAGGATTACAGAAATTTGCTTACAGAGCAAAACCCTGTCTCAAAATGGACTAATACATTTTGCAAACTTAGTACTTAATACTTTTCAAATCAGTTTCATAAATTGTAAGTTTCTGAAAGTTTGGAAACAGAGAATTCCCCCAAAGTTAAAAAGGGAGTAAGAGGTTTCTTGTCACAGGAAAAAAAATGTCTTTCTGAGCTAATTAAAATAATCAACGGAATTGTAGACCTATTTCAGAGTCATATTTTATACGTGTAGATGTGGGGGTATAATTTTATTTTTATTGGTATGATAAGTGTTTGGGCCAGGAGACAGCTCAGCAACGTAAGTGTCTGCCTGGCATGTGCAAGGTCCTGCATTCAATCCCCAGTACCACAAAAGTAAATAAAGAAATACAATTTTAAAGAAAGGTTTCCTAAATGGGGACATTTCCCACTATTAGAATGTCATACTACATTAGGATGTTAAGAGCAACATCTTAAATTATCACTTCTTCCAAGATGATATCAACACAACTTTATATTTGTGCTTTTCTTAGGAAGAAGTTATTTCCTTTCATGGATATATCAAGTTATCCAGACAACAGACACAGACAGGGTTAGAGCCTGGAATTCAAGTGTGAAAATAATCCTGAGTCTTACAGTACTTGGGGAAATAAGTGCTTGCAACATTTTTACTTCCTGCTGCAGTAGAAATGTGCAGGAGGGAGATGGAAAAGCCTGTGACGGTGGGGAGGTTGTCCCACACGCTGTGGGGCCAGAGATGGGATCCAGGTGCTTGCCTGGAAACAGTTCCTCACTGAGGTGGCTCTCAAATTTGTCACCATATTAGAATTATCTGGGGACTTTCAAAAACTATTGCTATTCCTGTCCCTAGCGTGTGACTTAATTGGTCTGGAATATGACATGGGCTTTGGAATATTTTAAATATCCCCAGATTCTTTATAAGTGTAAATGTATTTGGGGTCAGGGACTAAAAAGCATGTCAGGGGGAGGTGACAGGATGAGGAAGCACAGAAACATGCTTATGAAGCAGGATGCCATATCCTACCTTTGTAATGAAAAAGGCTTAAGCATTGGTAGGCGACATGCATTTTGGTGTAAGGAGAGCAGCAATATAGAAAGCAAGATATAGGAACTACTATAATTTACATTTCTTTACAAGTATTTTTCAGGCACCAGGATAATACATTGACAAGACAAGGAGAATGACATTATTTTTTATCTCTAATATAATTCAAGGTTTTGAGGAATTCAGAGTATGTTTTATGCTGAACTATAAAGTCTGGTCAATGAGAGATCTTAGTAATTTGAAATACTGGCTTTTAAAGTATACTTTCCCCAAATTAAATACTGTTCATTATTCTGGCTGGAGGTCATAATAAAGAAATTAGGTTCATTTTTCTTTTTGGTAATTACTGAGATTCATTTGCCAAACAAAATAAAATGCATTTTAAACAAGCAAAATAAATTTAATTAAGTCCCACTGTGCAGTTTTAAATGCCCACGTAGGTGATCAGAGACAAAATAATCGCTCATGGAACTTACATAGTGCGGTGCTCTAGTCCTGGTTTTCATTGCATAATATTTCAAAAGTCCTTATTATGTTCAGCTACTATATTAATGTGTTCTGTAAAATAAAAACACCAACAGGGATTTTAGTGAACAAGCTTATCAAAATGGTCCTCAGTTATTTAAGCCAACTATCTAATGACCAACAGTCCCTAAAGAGATACAAGTACAGATGGTCACCAACTTACAGTGATTTGACTCTGAATTTCCTGATTTTACCATGGTACAAAAGTGATCCACATTCAAGAGGAGCTGCACTGCAAGTTCTGAATTTTGACCTTTCCTTGGGCTTGTAGTAATGCACTAACACACTCTCTCTTGATGCTGAGCGGTAAGGGTGAACAACTGCTACACTAATGCAGTGTTGGCAGGCCTATGACATAGGTGCTGCAGCGGCCACATGGAACCCTCTCTGTGGGATGCGAACCATGTGTGTGAGGTTTCTTTTCTTCCCTAATGAAAACCTCGGTACTTGGGTTACATTGCAGTGTTGGCACTTTGCAATAAATAAGTGAGTTTTGGGTTGCAGTTTGTATGCTCAGTCTCTAGAAGGTGCACCACCACTGCCCTGTGGTGTGCTAGAGTCAAGAACTTATAGGAGACATTAAGAACTTTTTAATGGCACTTTAAAAAGGTAATTTTTCCCAACTAAAGGCTAAGGTAAGTGTTTGAGACCACTGAAGGTAGATCAGGCATTTGGGGCTCAGTAAGTTAGGTGTATTGGAAGTATTTTCATCTTACAGTGTTTCCAATTTACAGTGGTTGTGCTGGGTTAAGATCCTGGCATAAGCAGCGAGAATTTGTGATTATCCTGCAGAGGTGCCATAGTACAGGAGGTTAATATGACATAGCAGTCTGACTCAAGAAGATTCACAGTCCCCAGTCTAGGGCTACAGAATGGAAAAAATTGAATTCTGTTCTCTCATTCAATGTTTGAGAAAATATCGGAAAATAAGATAATTTGACTGTCCAGACAAAGTTGTATTGTGTACAGCATGTAAACATTTACAGGACACGTCTCTAAAGAGCTACTTTGGCTTTCATTATGTGTAGTGTTAGTTTCACTGTAGTACATCACATTCTATCCAGTTCCTTAAGGACTTGAATATTTCTCTTAACACAAAAGAAAGCTGTGAGAAGGCAGGAGAGCTGGACCTGGCCTCTCATTCCAGCAAAGGTGTTAGATGCACAGCATGCAGCAGGACAATGAGGCAGAGGAGACTTCACTTGAGAACCAGAGCCAGAAGGCCCCGTAGCAGAGGCCCGGCTTGCTTAAGGGTACTGTTGCTAACCGGAAGTATGGTTGAACAATTCCATGTAAGACTAGGACCACTGCTCTGTGCATCAACTCGATGTTATGCAGAAGACCAAGGCTGAGAGGACTCCTATACACAAAAATGTCTAGTAGAGAATTGGCGAGATAGCTCAGCAGACCAAGCACCTGCTTAGGCAAGTGCAGAGACTGGGGTTTGATCCTCAGCACATGCCAGTGCCGCCCCCAGGTGGGCTGAGCTGGCTACTGAGACTGGGTGTGGTAGTGCAAACCTGTAATCCCAGCCCTGGGGAGGATCAGTAGAAGTTTTGAGTTGTGTGGTGAGACCCTATGCTAAATACACTTTAAAAAAAAAAAAAAAAGTACAATAGAGGCCAAGATGAGGGGTATATTTTCTACCATATAAAACTTACTAAGTATGCCATTTGTGTCCTTATACGTTGGTGTTAAAGGCCCTTAAGTAATCTTTCAGCTCTGATTCTTTGATTTCTCTCTAAAAAGATACCTATCTCAGAGTTGGGAAGCAACTGCCACCCCATTCCCACTGGGAGAGAGAGACGAGAGAGGAAAGAGCCAGAAACTGACAATACACTGATCACTCTGAGTTATATCTCAGGCATGCTTTGATGATTTTTACCAATAGCCAGGGATTTAGCTCAGTGATTCAGCTCTTGTCTGGCGAGCGGAAGGTCCTGAGTTTGATTTCTGGTACCAAAAATAAAAGTGATTTTTATCAGAGATAATCTTCTAGGAGGACCTACTTTCAAACCCAAATGATAACACAGGGAAATGGTGAAACACTGGAATTGCCCTCAGCATTTTGTGGCATCTTACCAGTCTGTGTCTGAGAAGAACCAGCCTCATGTGGGAAATGGGAAGATCCATTTTTCAGAACACGAGAGGTACCAGCTTCTACCTAAGAACAATTGCTCCATTTGTGAAGAGGCTCCTGAAATCTGTCTATTCTGGGTTAGTTACATGAAGAAGTTACAAACATGTCCTTAAACGTGTTTCTTTGTTCATTAAAAAACAATAATGAATAGAACTTCAAATAAGATATCCTAACTGTGGTTTGCTAAACTCAAAGCTCCTGTGTCAGTAAAACTTCCAAGAAACTACCATCTAGGATTTGGATTATAAAACAAAGTTCTAGTGCTAGTTACACTAACTGGTTGGATGAAAGCAAGAAAATATTTGCCATTACCTACATTAGACCTCTAGTTGCTTCTCATGTGTAAAAGAAAAAAATCTGTACACACTCATTCTTGTTTAGCTTAGCTATGAAACCAAATACCAAGAGAGTTTGAAGTCCTCTATAGGTGAGGCAGTGGCTAGATTTTTCTGTTTGAAGGTTAGGTAGCCTAAGAAATTATTCTCTTAGCCTAACTCACTTCATATCCTCTGGTTCTTCAAGGGAAGAACAGTGGTAATTAGATCAAGAGAGAGAGAGGAAGAAGGAGGAGGAAGAAGGGAAAAAACAAACTAAAAACAGTTCTTGTTGCTTTGTTTTATTAAGCATGGAGAGAAAAGGTACTAGGCAATAGCACTCTTAACTAGGTCTAGCATTGAGAGTAAGACTTCAGGTGGAGGGGTGGGTACTTCTTAAATATACTCTCCTTAAAATCTTTATAAGCAGAAAAACAGAATCAGCAAATTAGTAAATTTTCTTTTCTGCCAATAGTTTGTATTGCATTGATAATTTTTGTCACTTGGGCCCAAATTTCTTAAAGGGTAATGGAAATACATACTTAATCTGTGATAATTCTCAGTATACAGATACTTAAAATATAGGTTAGTATAAATTCTCATCACATGCATTTATTTTTTTTTATAGCATTTCACTATCTGAAAGTACTTATGATCATGCCTACTTATTTACCAACTGTTTTATTTGAGCACAAAGCTAATCTCTAGCTTTTGTGCTCTTGTGTCTGGAACAGTTTCTCGCATATATTTGCTGAATGAATTAATTTTATAAATTATATGTAAGGAGAGAGATATGTATGTTTGCATTTAGTGCTGAAGGTGGGTTAGAGACTAGAGAAACAGACTTAGATAAGCTTGGAAAGGACGAGCAGTTTTTGAGATGCTTCTTGGACAGACATCCCAGCTATTGATGAAGAATCTTCCCTTGAAGCAGACTTTTGATTCGAGGATGACACTTTAGTTTTTCAGGTATAACTATATGATATAGTGATAAATGCAGTGGTACCTTGGTTCATGAACTTAATTTGTTCTACTGTTTTTGAAAAGATGGCCACATTTGTGTTTATGTGGAAAGATAGTCATGATCATATTTGTCACCCAAGCTGGTGTCTGCAAGCAAAACCTTTTGCCTAAGCATTTATGAACTGAAGTACTACTGCATCCTATGCTCCTTGTAGATTTTATATGTCTACTTTTAACTTTTTGTCCTAGTCTTTTGACATATTACAAAGTCTGTAATAAAATGCATTTTATTGGAGTGTTTGCTACTTATTAAATTTCATGCCAAGAACACATTTTGATGAGACACCATGGGAATACCATGGCTTGAGTTTGACAAAGGGAGGTATGCAGCCTTCCTTTGCTATCTACCCCCATTTCTAGGGGAAGCTCAGCTAGCTTTGGGGGTCAGCAGGAGCTTCACTTGCTCTGGACCCTTGGAAATTCCTCTGTCCACCATGTGCCACCTTTTCATCCCTCCCTCTAGACCTGCTTTTGACCTTGACACTTTCAGTCCCCAGAACCTTCCCAACCCTTCCAGTTTATTATCTGCTTTTTCCTTTACTTCTTTTCCTTTCAATTTAACCCCTATGATAGTTTAAAAATCTCAAAATTCAGGTCAGTACAGTCATTCCTTTCCTTTCAATTTAACCCCTATGATAGTTTAAAAATCTCAAAATTCAGGTCAGTACAGTCATCCCTTGCAAAGCATTTTGCTTTAAGTTGCTGAGGAAGCCCACAGAACATGGAATAAATGAGCTGACTCGTCAGGCACAGCACCAAGGTGCCAGTTCCATCCACGGTCTCGCAGAGTTGTGGCCAACTTCGTACTCATCCCTCCCAGCTTGCTTTCTTGTCCCCACTGTGGCTGTTCAGACCAACTCTGTCCAGGTCACTCTCCACTCACACCCTGCCATGCTTGAGAGCCAACCTCACCACCCTCCCTGCTGCTCCCTCCCTCAAGAAGCCTGTAAGTGAGGCCTTGTGGAATCTTCCCAGCAGCTCTTTGAAAAGGTCCCGTCATTAATGTTGGGTTACAGATGCCCAAGGCCTTACAGAAAATACACAGTGGCACCTGAATCTGGACCCAGTTCATGTGACTCTAAGTTTGTTGTCCCTTTAATGTCTGGCTTTCAGTGCAAACTGGACCAGGCATCTCCTCATGGGGCTTCTGTCCTCTCCACTTCCAGACTTCTCTTGTCTTTTTTTTTTTGTATTTTTTAGGGAAGGGTCTACCAGATGTTCAGGGTCTCACTAGTACACCAGACTCATAGTGATTCTGTTTATAGCCTCCCAAGCAGGTGCCACCACACCCAGTCTCAATTGCCTTCTCAGCAAGTCCTGGGGGTGTAGCCAGCATGGCAGGCCTGGGGATCGAACTCCTAGACCCTGCACCTGGTTGTAGGAGTTTTAACTTGCTAAGCTATTTTGGTGGCCCTCTTATCTTTCTTTGAGACCATTTTGGCTTGGCTCCACTCAATCCATCTCCTATCAAAGCTCTGTGTCCCCAGCTCTCCTGGCTCTGCCAAAGCTGCCTCTATCACTCATTTGCTGACTTCCTCACCAGTTATGTATTAAATCTTCCATTTATTTGTTATTTACTTACTTTTCTTGCTGGTTTATTTTTTTGGTCGTGGCAGGGTATTTCTACACAGCCAAGGCTAGCCTTGAACCTTTCATCCTCTGTCTCCTAGGATTACAGGCATGTGCCAGCCACCACACCCAATTTAGTATAAACTTTTCTAATCCATGATTGTACAAAGAGAAGTGTTCAACTTTATTAAAGCATTTTATCTTTAGAAGATGGGAGCTATTTATGATGCAAAGAAACCCTCACACTCATACTTTGATACTTGTATGCAGTGGTCCTCCAGCAGAGATCGGTTTTGCCCCTGGAGAACATTAGTAATGTCTAGGGTACTTTGTGTTGTCTTGACTTTATGAAGGCGAGAAAGCCAGTGCTTTAGGCATTTGATTTAGAGTGTAGAGCCTAGGGATGCTCTTAAGCCTCCTACAACGCAGCCCCCACAATGAAGTCATTGCCCCAATTTAAGAAGCATTGATGTAAAACAGTAACTTGACTGCAACATTTTAGTACCTCATGAGTCACAGGGGTAGGGTCCTTCTGGTCATCCCAGCGGAGCTATCAAGGGCCTGTTACTGTCACTGGAGGTGAAAGGTCATGTTTTAGGGACTTACAGACTACAGGTTCAATTTCTTTCCTTTTTTTGATAACAATGATTGTTTGTTGAATAATTCCATAACTGCCTGAGTGAAAACTTTGATATTTAGAGATTATATTCTTTTTTTATTTTCCTGCCTCCTATACTACCCCTTATTTTACTCAGATCTTTCTTGAGTCCCAAGGTGGTTAATAATGCACTTTATATTATATTTTATATTTTACTACAGGGTCTACAGGGTCTCATCACACAAATCACTACACAGTGATCCTCCTGTCTTCAGCCTCCCAAGTGCTGGGATTACAGGCACATGCTACCACACCCAGTCTAATAATACATTTTATATTTCTTATGTTGGTCTTTGAATTTTTTAGCATGTAATTATTCCAAGCAGAAAAGGTTAAGAGAGCCATCATTTTTATCTGACAAAGTACATGCTTTTTGCATTAGTAAAATGTCTTACTCTGACTATACAATTTCAAATATGGTAGAAAACATCATTGTCAGTGGAGGTAGGATAACATTTATCAGTCGCTATTAAACAATAATTAAACCAAGTAAGAAAATATTTGGTTAGTTTTCATTTAAGTTAGTAGCTATGAATAATTAATTCATAGAACTAAAATTAGTCTTAGAAGAGGTATGTTAATAAAAGAAATACTAAAATTTAACCAGGAATGAGAGGATATTAGCCCTCATAAGGCATTATAACTATAATTACTTAAATAATTCGACATTTTATTTTTATTTTCAATTGGTACATATTAGTAATATAGATTACTGTGTTTTATTTTGGCATATTCATATATGTATATAGTCAACATTGATGCTGTTTTATTTTTAGGTGGTTTAATAGAAATGTATTTAATAAATAATATGTGTTTTAAACAAATAATCATTGACAAATATGTAAAATTAAATTCTTTTGTATTTTAGGGAAGAGTCTACAGCTGTTCAGGGTCTCACTACTAGATTGGACTTGTAGTGATCTGCCTGTTTACAGCCTTCCAAGTGCTGGGATTACTGGTACACACCACCACACTGTCTCAATTGCTATCTCAGCATGACCTGGGGTGGGACTGGCGCAGTAGGCCTGAGGATCGAATCCCTGGCTTCTGTGTCTGCTTGTAGGAGCTTTAATCTGCTGAGCTATTTGGCTGGCCCTATGTAAAATTAAACTTTGAAGTGATGATCGAGGTTATCAAAATTGTTTGCATAGCTCGATCTGGCCCATGTCCACCCAGCCCCAGACTCGGCCTGAGACAGCGCAGCCAATTCCAGCAGCCTCCTCGATCCTGTCCACGTTACCCAGCCCCAGAGACGGGCCTGAGACAGCAGCTGACTCAGGCGGCCTCCTGGATCCCGCCCCAAGCTCTCCCAGTGAGTGGGAATTTGCAGCACTCACCAGGCTTCCCAGATCAGTGAGTGTGTGGTGAGTCTGAGGGGGAGCCATTGCCTTCTTCCCATGCGCATTACTCGGATCCCCGCCCCCAAACCCTCCAAGCCAGTGACCGGCCTGAAACCTCAGAACCCACTCACCAGCACCTCCCCGGATCCCCTGCCATAAAGCCTGCTGAACGAGTGGGAATTTCCCTGACTCCCTGGGCATCAAAGTTCAATGAGTGTAGAACTCCAGGCCCCCTGCATGGGGGAGACGTTTCCCAGGGATTCTCTGTGCCCCCCCCACTATGCCCCCCCCCCCCCGCAGCCCGAGACGCAGCACAGCTTGGCTGGTGAGAGCTCCAGGACCACCGCACCAGAGAAACATTTCCCAGTGATTGCCGGTCCCACCCCATGGCCCCAGACTCAGCGCAGGTCAGCCTGGAGTGAGAACTCCAAGCCTGACACACTGGAGGGACATTTCTCAGTGATTCTCAGTCCCACCCTGCAGCCCGAAACCCAGCGCAGCCTGGCCTGTGAGTGAGGGCTCCAGGTCTGCTGCACAGGAGGGACCTTTCCCAGCCTTCTCAGGTTCCAGCCTGTATACTCAGACCCAGCACAGGCTGGCTAACCCAGTGCAGCCTACTCGGTGAATAAGATCATCGGCTATCCTTTTGTGAGCCCAGAAGACCCACCAAAGCCCAGGCCTGCCCACCTAGAGAGTGACCTGCCTGACAAAGGAGGGCTGATCCCAGCAATTTTCTGGATCCTCAACCCAAAGCCAGCCAAGACAATGGGAACTTTCATTACTTGCTCTGCATCACAGTTTGGTTCATGTTTGCCTGAACAGGGAACCAACAGAGGGGAACCAAAGGAGCTACAGCAAAAAGGAACTGAACACAACAGCTAGATCAAGGATAGGCATACCTGGATAATCTCTAATAATAGACTGGAACCTGAATCTCATAACAAGCTAAGGTTATAACTGCACCAAAGCTCTACACCAAAGGTCAGAGGTCAGTGCTATACAAAATGACAAAGACAAGGGAAAAAACGCAATCCCAAGCCTTGAGTCCACCAGTAAGGGCAGAGGACACAAGCTCAGCTGCAGTGAATGAATTAACAGATACAGCAGCAAAGGAACAACAGCAGAAAGGTATACAGGAAATAAAACAAGAACTAATTCCCTAAATTAAAACAGAAATATCTGAATACATAGGATCTGAAATAATCAATTCCAGAAACATTGGGTGGAAAACTATGTTCACCCAAAACAAGTGCAGAGAGCATTATTTCAGCTGAAATGTATGAATTAACAGCATATGAAGCAAAGAAACAATAGCAGAAAGATCACGAGGAACTCAAAGCAGAAATAATTTCTGAAATCAAAAAAGAATTCTTTGATATCATAGCACCTGAAATACAGAAATAAGTCCAGAAATATACAGAGGAAACCCAATTTGGAAGAAACACTGCATAAAAAGAATTAATAACTACTTCTAAAGAAGACACGGATAAAAAAATTGAGGAGATCAGAAATATGATGGATTCCTTGAATGAGCAATACAGAAAAGAAACATAACACAGTCAAAGAGATATAGAAGAACGAAAAATATCAATCACGAGTCTAGAGAACCATTTGAGTGAAAGCAAAGACAGAGTTTCAACTCTTGAAAATGAGATGAGATGAGAAAGGATCTCTTAAAAACAACGAGAATTCAGGAAAAAATAATCCATCACCTGCAAGATGACGCCAGGATGAACAATGTGAGAATAATTGGTATCAACGAGAATGAAGGAGTCAATACAAATGACATAAAAAGAATTTGGGGAGAAGTAATTGCAGAAAACTTCCCAAATATGAGGAAGCAATCCAACATTTAGGTCACTGAAGTATACAGAACACCAAATAACTTCAACCCAAGTAGAAACACGCCAAGACATATAATAGTTAAGATCCCAGAAATCCAACACAAAAACAATATACTGAAAGCTGCTAGAGAGAAGAAGCAGATCACATTCAAAGGAAAACCCATCAGAATTACAGCCGACTTTTCTACACAAGCAATGAAGGTAAGAAGAGCAGGGAGCAGAGTTCTTCAAGTCCTACACGAAAACAGATTCCAGCCCAGACTATTATACCCTGAAAAACTCTCTTTCAAGTTTGAAGGAGAAATGAAATACTTCAAAGACAAAGAACAACTAAAGAATTTCATGATGACAAAGCTTTCCCTTCAGAGGCTTCTGAAAGATATTCTAGAGAAAGACTACAATGACCAGAACTCCATGAATGAGAATGGAAGAAACCCTCTAAACAGGACAGACAATTAAACACAGGTTACAAAGGAGTAAACAACACCAGGTAAATATCATGAGAAACATAAGTCAGCACATTTCAATTATAACCATCAATGTAAGTGGAGTCAATTCTCCAATTAAGAGAAATAGAATGGCACAGTGGATTAGGAAACAAAATCTAACAATATGCTGTATACAAGAAACACACTTAACTCAAAAGGACATTCATAGGCTCAAAGTCAAAGGATGGAAAACAATACTACATGCCCCAGCACCTCAGAAAAAAGGAGGAGTAGCAATTCTGTTCTCAGATAGTCTCAACTTCAAACCAAAAATGATGAAATGACACAAAGAAGGTCACTATATATTGGTCAGGGGAAAAATTCAAGAGCAAGAAGTAACACTCATAAATATCTATGCACCAAACACAGGAGCACTCAACTATGTAAGACAAATTTTAATGGACATGAAAAACATAATGTCTAAGAACACAATCTTAACAGGAGACCTTAACACCCCCTTATCTCAAAAAGATAGATCAACCAGACAAAAAGTTAGCAAGGAAGTAGCAAAACTGAATCAGAGCTGGGAACAAGTGGACCTGGTGGACATATACAGAGTGTTCCACCCAACAACAGATGAATACACATTTTTTCAGCTGCACACGGCTCATTTTCCAAAATAGACCACATAGTAGTCCAGAGGTCATGCCTAAGTATATGCAAGTAAAGAGAAATTATTCCATGCATATTATCTGACCACAGTGCAATGAAACTGGAAATAGATGACAAAAGAAATCAGAAAAACCCACTAAATTCATGGAAAATAAACAACACCCTACTCAGCAATCAATGGGTTACAGAAGAAATTCCACAGTATCTACAATTCAATGAATATTCAAGTACAACTTACCAGAATTTATGGGATGCGATGAAAGTAGTCTTAGAGGGAAAATCATAGCTATGAAGTCACACATTAGGAAAACAGAACGGGAACAAATTAGCACCCTAATGTTGCACCTCCAACAACTAGAAAAAGAAGAGCAAACAAAACCCAGCGTGCAAAGACGGGACGAAATCATAAAGATTAGAGCAGAAATTAATTCAATGGAGATGAAGAAAATAGTTCAAAGAATCCACAAATCTAAAAGTTGGTTTTTTGAAAAACTAAATAAAGTTGATAAGCCTCTAGCCAACCTCATCACAAAGAGGCAAAAGAAAATTCAAGAAAAAGTGATAAGGAATGAAAAGGGTGAAATCACCACAGACCCAGCAGAAATTCAGAAGATTATCAATCGTTACTTCGAGAATCTTTATGCTCACAGAATAGAAGACACAGAAGAAATGGACAGATTCCTTGAAAGGTATAAATTACCAAAACTGAATCAAGAAGATATGACAACTCTCAATAAGCCGATAACAGCCAACAAAATACGAAACATCATAAAAAGCCTACCGACAAAGGAAAGTCCAGGTCCTGATGGATTCACAGCTGAATTCTACAAGAAATTTATAGAAGATATAATCCCACACTCCACAAACTCTTCAATGAAGTTGAAAAGGAAACAGTCATCCCAAAATCATTTCTGGAGGCAAGTATAATGCTGATTCCAAAACCAGGGAAAGACACAACCAAAAGGGAGAACTATAGGCCAATCTCCCTCATGAAGATAGATGCAAAAATACTCAACAAAATCCTGACAAATAGAATCAGCAAATAATCAAGAAGATCATACACCTTGAGCAGGTAGGATTCATCCCAGGGATGCAAGGATGGTTCAATATTCAAAAATCTATAAATTTAATACAGTATATTAATAGACTGAAATCTGAAAACCACATGATCATCTCAATTGATGCAGAGAAAGCTTTTGACAAAGTCTAATACTCATTCATGTTCAAGGTCCTACAGAAAATTGGAATAGATGGACTCTATCTTAACTTGACAAAAGCCATCTATGACAACCCAAAAGCTCATATAATCCTAAATGGGGAAAAACTGAAAGCTTCTACTCTTAAATCAGGTACAAGACAAGGATGTCCTCTATCACCCCTCCTATTCAATATAGTCTTGGAATCCTTAACAACAGCCATTAGAAAAGAGGGAGAAATAAAGGGAATGAGAATAGGTAAAGAAGTTAAATTATCACTATTTGCAGATGACATGATACTTTTCTTGGAAGACCCAAAAAATTCCACCAAGAAACTACTAGAACTGATATGGAAATTCAGTAGCATAGTAGGATACAAAATCAATACTCAAAAGTCAATAGCATTCCTGGCTGGGCGTGGTGGCGCATGCCTGTAATCCCAGCACTCGGGAGGCTGAGGCAGGAGGATTGTGGTGAGTTCGAGACCAGCCTGAGCTACAAAGTGAGTTTAAGGTCAGCCTGAACTGCATAGTGAGACCCTGTCTCAGAAAGACAAAAAAAAAAAAAAAAAAAAAAAAAAAAAAAAAAA
>PVKA01003786.1:82002-106003 GCA_004027165.1 Ctenomys sociabilis | reverse complement strand
TCTGACAAAACTAAACAAAAAAGGGGGATACAAATGAAGGATCATTTTGTATCTGTATATACAAATAATTAGGATAAATACAGCTACTTTTAATTCAATGAGAAGAAAGATTTGTGCTAATAGTGTTTGGACAGGATATCATGTCTGCATCTTGTACTATGAATAACCACTAAGAAAATAACAATATGCAATGTATTAATTATTGAAACTGCCCTACTAATTGGACAGTTTGAAACTGTCTCATTGCTATTTGTTTCTCAATAATATTAATAGAAAATAGTTTTTAAAAAACTAGAAACAATACAGAATTTCACTAGACAAAATGATAGGAATTCAATGATGATTGTTACATGCATATTGTTGTCTTCATATTATTTCAAATTATCAGATATAAGCATACATAATTGGTAAAATTATTATTGAAAAAAATTGAAAAAGAACAAAAAATTAAGCATTAACCACTCCTCTTACTAGTACCAGCAGAAATCAACAGGACAATCATCCAGGCCGTCCTATGCACACACATATGTACTTCTGTTTCATTTTCTTCTTTCTTACTTTTCTCATGTCCCTCATCCCAATTGTACATTACCTTTGGACAGTTTCTTTCCCTTTCATAATATCCATTTTACCTTTAAGATCCTATTTACTCTTTAAGGTTCTTACACTGTGGAGACAACATGATGTTTACATATATGAGTTTAATTTATTTGTCTTGTGAGTATGGTCTTGAATTGCATCCATTTACCTATTAAAGCCTCAAGTTTATCTTTTTATAGCAGATAACTAGTCCATTGTATAAAAATACCACATTTTTTTATCCATTCCTCAGCTGGTGGGAATTTGGGATGTTTCCAAGATATAACTATGACAAATTGTGCTGATATATACATGGGTGCACATATATCACTGTGGAATGTTTTCAGTTCTTCTGGAAAAATACCCAGGAGGGAAATAGCTGGGTTGAATGGGATTTCCAATTCTACTTTTTTTTTTAAGAATTTCCACACTGATTTCCATAGTGATTATATGTAAACCTACACACCCACCAATAGTGAAGAAAGGTTCTTTTTCCCCAAAGCCCCCCCAGCATTTGTTTTTGGTTGACTTCTTGATGATAGCTATTCTTTCTGAGTGAGACAGAATTTCAGTGTTGCTTTAATTTGCATTACTTGAATGAGCAATAATTTTGAACATTTTTCATATGTTTATTTGCTATTTGTATTTCTTTATCTGAGAAGTGTGTATTCATCTCAGATGCCAACTTTTGTTAGGTCTTTAATTTAGGGGGCCTGATTTTTTATTTTTAATTTTTGTATGTTCTGGATAGAAGTTCTTTGTCTAAAAGACAGTCAGCTAAACGTTTTTCCTAATTCCTGGGTTTTCTTTATACTCTGTGGGTGATTTCTTTTGATTTGTGGAAACTTTAAAAAAATGAGATCACAGTTATTGATTCTTTGAAGTATTTCCCGTGCACTTTTGCTGTTGTTCATCTGTGTTCTACCTGCCCCTGTGTCTTCAAGGTTTCAACCTACTTTCTCCTCCAGTAGATTTAGTGTTTCTGTTTTAATACTTAATTCTTTGATCATTTTGAATGTACTTTAAGGCATGATGAGAAAGATAGGCTTAACAGTAGCGTTTGGCATGTAGAAATCCAGTTTTTCCAGCACCATTTATTTAAGAAGCTGTTTTTCTTTCAGCTAATATGCTTGGCCCCTTTGTCAAAGATAAGATGGCTGAGTGTGTTTCTAGTTGTGCCTGCATCATCTAATCTGTTCCATGGACCATCTGGTCTGCTTTTCACCAGTACCATGAGGATTTTATCACAGTAGCTTTGTAGTATAATTTCAAGGCAGGGATTGTGATGCCTCCTGCCTTTTCTTTGTTATCTAGGAATACCTTTGCTATTCTATGTCTCTTCTGGTTCCAGTTGAATTTTAGGAATGTTTTCTCTAAATCTGGCAGGTATACTACCAGTATTTTCATCAGGATTGTATTGAATCTGTATAACCATTTTGGGAGTATGGTCATTTTCACAATGTTGATTCTTCCCATCCATAAGCAAGGGATATCTTTCCATTTCCTGAAATCCTCTTAAATCTCTTTTTTCAGAGTGCTGTAATTTTCACCTTATGGATATTTTACTTCCTCTGTTAAATTGATTCCTGTTTTATTTTTTGGGGTATTATTGTGAGATGTGTGGTCTCCCTAATTTCTGTCTTGGTGTGATTGCTATTTGTGTATCAAATACTATTTATTTTTGAATGTTGACTTTGTATCCTGCTACACTACTGAATTTGGTTATTAAATCTCTAAGTCTTTTGATCACAAGATAAATGCAGAAAACATAACACTGTGATTCCACCTTACTTCAATAAGAATGACTATCTTCAAGGACAAAAACAAAAATGCTCATGAGATTGTGAGGCAAAAGGAGCCCTTCTATATTGTTGATGAAATATAAAGTAGTACAAGAAGAAATATAAAGTAGTACACAATGAAGATTCCTCAAAAGAACAAAAATAGAAATTCTATTTCCACCACCTTTAGTTCTCATTATTATCTTCCCAAATGAGCTAAAGTCATAGTAATGCAGTGATATATGAATGTCAGTGTTATATTACCAAAACTCATAATAGGTAATAGAAGTGACCTACATGCCCATTAAAAGAAGAATCGATAAAGGAAGTGTGGCATATGTACATAATAGTGTACTGCTCAGCCATAAGGAAGGATGTATGTGAGTCATTTATAGGCAACTATAATGGATCTAGATACCAAAATCCTATGTAAATCCTAAGTTACTCACAGAGGTTAAAATGAGTTTTTCTAATATGAAATACCTAACATAGAATTTTAAAGCTCAGGCTTTCTGCCTTTCACACTTTGAGCTGTTTCCCCTCTGTCACACTGCCCTGCATCAGAGACTGCCAACCATGGACAGAACTCTCAACAAATTGTGAGATAAACCCCTCTTCTTTTGTTTGAAAGTCCCACAGAAGAGCTATGTTATGAAAGGAGGAAGAAGACTCTGTAGAGAAGGGAAGGGCCACTAAGCAAAGCTAAAGAGGAGAGGGGAAGGGGAGCAAAGGGCATAAAAATGATCAAGGTACGATATGTGTATAAATCACTATCTTACCTTGAACATAACCACTATGTACCACCAACACATATTGATTAAAATTACTTTGCAGAATGGCACCCCAGGCTAAATAATCTGGACAACTCTACTGAATGGTGATTAGAAGGTCATGGTCCCTCTCAAAAATCAGCTCCACTTTAGGATAGATGGTATCTCACCAGCAGAATGTTGTATGTCCTCTATTCACTCTTTTTCCTTGGAACATGTTCATTTTGGCTCCCCTAATTCACTTCACTGATCCCTAGTCCAGCCTCAGTTACCTAGGCTTTCTTTATCTTCAGAGGTGGAGCAGTTTCATTTAATTGGCTCCAAGAATCTTGTAATATGCTAAGTGAACAAGCACCATCATCTACTGGACTTCACATCTCAGTAATTTACTTTGTCTCGGTAGCTGTTGGTAAGAATACACATTCAGCAGGGGTCACTTCAATCGCTGCTGCCTCTCCAGCACAGAGAACACATACAATAAGGCTCAAGCCTTGGGGCCATCTCCTCCAGCACCTCAATAAAAAGTGCCTAACACACAATGTCTGTGTAGTTGATTAATCTCATACTGATATATCTATAATCTATAATCTATATCTATGTATATATTTGGTCATTGCAGGGTCTCACTATGCAGCTCAGACTCATGGTGATTCTCCTGTTTTCAGTCTCCCCAGTTCTGGGATTGTAAGTATGCACCTCCACACCCAATTCTGGCCAGTTTAGCATCCCCTAGGGGCAGGGCTGGTGTGGCATGTGGTGCTGGGGATTGAACTGTGGTCCTGCGCTTGCCTAAGCTTGACTAAATAGGTGCTATAGTCCACTGAACTATCTCTCTGGCCCAACTGTTCTGTTTTAGTCTAGTCTATTTCCTAAATCACATAGCCTTAGAAAGAGAGATGAAGACTTAGAGCTTCCAACACTGAGGAGGGGAATAGCTTCTGCCCTCCAAAGATCCTTAGGATGCTGAGACTGAGAATGCAGACCAAACCCATATTTTAGAATGAATTAATTAGACATTTGTAAGTAATGAAATGCCATAGAGAATGAATCTCTGAGAACTTTATCCTGGGACACTACAACTACTTAAATTCAGGCTCATAGAATGGTGGTCTCTGCCCAAGACACTGTATTTAAATTGTGATATTCAAACTGCTTCAGCTTGCATGAATTATACCTCTTCAGGGAGAGATACAAAGGTCTTCACTGAGTGGGTCATAGTTTGTACTTACAAATCCAGAGGCAGCAGGAGGTGCAGTCAGACATATTCTGATCTTAAATTATTGGGTCATGACAAGTAAGCAGTTGCTTTCATCGTGAGGTTTAGAGTAGCTAGCAATCTGCTTCTCTAATTCCTCCTCCACTTAGTGAACATTTTGTCATTCCTGAAGTCTTCATTGTTCTCCTTCTCAGGACTCTTTTCCTTGCACGTCAAGCTGCTAAGCATCTTAGCCTCCTGCTTCTCTGGCCTCCCACACTGCTCACTCAACCATGAGAACCTAAAGCTCAGAGTCTTTGGACAGGATTCTTTTGCACCCTTGCTGAAGTTCCCTCTGCTGGGTGAGGAGGCTTGCAGTCTGTTCTACCTTTCGCACAGGAAACTTTGGGAGAGAGCTGATGTGAAATCCGGATTAGAGATGTTTCCATAGTGTATTTCATGGACTTCATCTAATAGTACAATAAATCTGAAATATGGTCTACACTGGACAGTAGCAAAATCACTTCATTATGCATTTGTTGCCCTAAAGCAATCATGTGGCTCTTCAGAGGATTACTTCATTCTGCCAGTACAATAATAACTAATAACTTGGAGTCCAAGAAGTCAATATGGTCCATTCCTAACTACCCTAATTTTTTTTTTCTTGTTTGTTTTTAAAGATAAAGAACTCAAAGCATAGAGAAGATGAGGGATTGTTCCAGGTACAACCAAAGAAAAATAAGAATCAATGTATTTAGTTTCAAGCAAAGGTTGATTAAAACCCAGAGGATACCTTCATTTTCAGGCAGACCCTTTTATCTCCAATGAAAACCACGGTCAAAAAGGTAAGTTTTTACTTTCTCCTACATCTCAGACCACCTTGAGCTTCAATGGCATTTAAATCCTCCAACCTCTGTTTAGCAGTTCTTTACAGGTGCAGTGCCTGTCCCTGGGAGTGCAGAGTAACATTCAGTTGATTGTATACTCAGAGATTGTAAAGCCTAGGAATACATTCAGGCAGGGAAACACGTGGTGTTAAGAGTGGAAACAGATAAAAAATAAGAAGAATGCTAGAGGATAGGGCTGTTAAAACAGTGTGTGTGTGTGTGTGTGTGTGTGTGTGTGTAACAAATGATTAATTAGTATTTGTAATAGGAGAAAATCAACACCTAGCTTTGAAATCAGGCTTTTTATTGTGTAGTTTCAAAGCACTGATGTTTACCTAATCACATAATTTTAGTAGGAGAGTTACCATAATTAATAGATTTTGTTTTGATGTCCCCATAGTAGTTATTCAGAGTAGAAGATACAAGCATGAAATCTTGTCCAAACACTATTAGCACAAACCTTTATTTACTGTGGAGTAAGAAAAACTAACTGTATAATTATCTTAACTATCTTGTGTATAAGTATTTTTTTTTCCTTTTCCCTTTCTTCCTTTCCCCCTTCCATCACAATTTGCCTTTTCTTTTGAGCAGTTTCTGCTCAATTCATAATATGTGTTATACCTTTTGATCTTACTTATGCATTCAGTTTCTAACCTTAATGAGACAATCTGATGTTTACAGATACAGGTCTGATTTATTTCATTCATGGTCTCAAGTTGCATCCATTTCCTGTTAAAAGCTCTAGTTTTATCCTTCTTTGTGGCTGACTAGTATCTCATTGTACAAAATACCATATCTTTTTTTATATATTCCTTGGTTGATGGGCATCTTGTTTGTTTCCAATATTCAGCTATCGTCAAATGTTCTGCTATAAATATGGGTGCACATCAAGCTGGAAAACAGACAAAACTAATCTGTGGCAAATGAAGGACTAGTCACTCAAAAGTCAATACAGACTTTCAGGTGGTTAACAACTTTGTGATTCTTGTGCTGGACACTAGTTGCTCAATAGATTCATCTTTTAAAAGTTCACCTTGTTATGTTCTTAATGATTTGTGGTCACATTTGTGTATATACTGTATTTCAAAAAGGAAATATGAAACAATACTATGGTTGTTGGTTTGGCCATGGGAATGTTAGGAATATATACACCAGTAGAACCTCTTAGAAAAGCAAGTATAGTAACATATCTATGTCCCAAAACTCTAGGATTATATAAAATGTGATAAAAATATGCTATGTGTTTAGGTAAAGAATTTAATACGCAAGTTTAAGTTTTTTAAACTTAAAAGGCACATTGCCTTAACCTCCCTGAAGATACTCGCTTTTACTTTGAAACACCACTTTTGGAGGTTCTTCCCACTGTAAAGCATCCGCTTCATGCTGCATCTGTGTCTTGAATCAATTCAAAATAGTTATAGTTCATATCCACTTTGACCCTGCAGAGGAGCACAGCTGTATGGTGGCGCAGCCGGTGCACCGAGTGGATGCAGGGATCCTGCAAATAGCCTTTCCCCTGGATGGCACTCAGCAGCAGCATCCACCATATTTTTTGATCACACCCCTTAAAGACAGTCAGGGAAAAGGACAGCCAGTACTGCTTCAGAAAATGGCAAGAATGACGGGATGAGTATGTGAAGCAGTGGGAAGTGTTTTAAGGGGGACCGATGGCAATCTTCTTTACTGTAATAAATTTTATTTAAACCATAAAGAAAAAAATATGGGTGCACACAAATTGAAGTTTGATGCTTTTCCCCACAAGTGGACATCTGGGTTAAATGGGATCTCTAATTCTATTTTTTTTTAAGGAATCTCCGCACTGATTTCACAGTGATTGCTCAGTCTACACTCCCAAAGAGGTCCTTTCTCCCTGAAACCCCTCCAGAATTTGCTATTGCTTGATTTCATGATGATAGCCATTCTTTCTGGAGTGAGATGGGATCTCGGTCTTGTTTTAACTTTCATCTGTCATATTACCAATGTTTTGTTTTCTTTTTTTCATGTTTTATGGAAGGGTCTACAGGGTGTTCAGGGTCTCACTACTAGAACAGACTAGGTGATTTGCCACCACACCCAGTCTCAATCACCCCCTCAACGTGCCCCAGAGGCGGGGGTGGGGCTAGCACAGCAGGCTCTGGTGTCAAACGCTGGCCCCTGCACCTGCTTGCAGGTGCTTTAATCTGCTGAGCTATTTGGAGCCAATGATATTGAACATTTTTTCACTTATTTATTTGCCATGTGTATTCCTTCATCTGGAAGTACTCCTCTCAGGTGCCCATATGTCGATCAGTCTTTGAATTTGATGGGTTTAATTTTTTTTTCAATTCTTTGTGTGTTCTAGACAGAAGTCCTTTTTCTCAGAGACAACTGTCTTTAATTTTTTCCCAATCTGTGGGTTGTCTTTTCATTCTGTTGTACAACATCTTTAAAGGATCAGAAACATAATGTCTAATAAGATATAATTAGTCATGTCATACATGTATTGAGAATTTTATTTTACCATTCAGCTTCCAGTAAATAACTTTTTTATTTTCAGATGTAGCTATTCTGCAAAACATGGTTAATTTAAATAAGATTGAGCTTGAAAGCTTAATTAAAAATTGTAATGTCTTTTTGGGGTTAGAGTATGTCCAATTAAAATGAGTTGCAGTTTGATTAATTGATTCTGGGTGTTTCTGCTGAGCTATTATGTTTGGAAGTATCTTCCAATTAATTTTCTATCAATTTAGTTGCCATGGTATATCAGACATAATGAATTCCGGAACTTCACAAACACTGAGTATCTTGTGAAGCAAATGCCTAACCTTTCTATGTGATTGAATACAACTAAATCTGTCCACTCATAGCAATATTGAGGTCTTGCACCCACCTAACTTGGCTGGGTGCCCAGCAGAAACTGAACTGATACTCTCCTATTGGACTGATTCATCCATCTTATTCATTACCCTCAGAAAGTCAGTCTCAGTGACAGATGCTATTGTCAGAAAGGAGAATCTGGCTCTTTCCTGTACCAGTTTCCCCTACTTTTGTAGCAGAAAGATATGTGAGATTGAACTTTGATTTTCTAATGGCAGATTACCCATATCTTTACTCAAATACTACCAAGGCCTAATTAAGAATAACCTCATAATTGAAGCAGGAATGTTAGAGAAAGAAAGAAGTGAAGATTCTCACCTTTTCCTAAAAAGAATTCAAGGTTCTAGAAACTCAGCAGGCTGCCCAGAGGGCATTCCCTGACTTGGACACTGCAGTACAGGAACATAGGTAGGGGAAGAACTGTATCATAGACAGGCCAGTCACTTGTTCCTGATCTAAACTCACTGGTGAAAATATGGCCTTCTAAGGGTAGGTTCAAGGACAGATTGACATATCTCAACTTCCCACCTGTGGAGGTCACTGTAGCTCTCAGTTTGTTTCTCTGAGGGCCCATTTTAAAGAAATGAACTGTTGACAGTATTAGTCATGCTCTCTGGTTCCCAGAGACCCTATCTGAATTTTGTCTTCTATCAGTGGCCACTAAGATTTACTCAACGCATACTGCAAAATACACTAAAGGTTTCTAAGGCTAATCATGAAAAAGTCACCTAAAGGAAGGAAGAGGAGCACACTTAAAACAAATTATATGATTCCATTAAAAAGAAATATGACCTTTATTGTACTGAATCGGTAATGAGGGAACACATTTACTACAAAGAAAAATTAGACTGAAATAAAAATTATTCAAACATAAGGCTGTTTGATATTCTCCTCCCATGACTATAGTTTAGCATATCAAAACCTGAAAGTTAGAAAAAAGAAAAATCTGGAATATATTAAAAGTGAGAACTTCTGCTCATCAAAAAATACCATTAACAACATGAAAATACAGCCAACCTACAAAGCAGTAAAAAATATTTGTAGTAAGCTTCTGTGACAGAGCTGTACCCAAAACATATAAAGAATTCTTAAAATTTAGTTTTTTAAAAAAACTATAATATTGGAGAAAATAGATAAGAAATTTCGACAGCTATTTCACAAAGGACAGTTCCCGAATGACCAACAGAGACATGGTCCTTTTTCCTGCTTAGTATATCTTACTATGCAATATTTCTACTCCTAAGTTTACAAGGCATGCGTGAAAATTATGTTCTGCAGTGTGTGTGTGTGTGTGTGTGTGTGTGTGTGTGTGTGTGTGTGTTTTGTTTTCTTTTTTATGGTACCAGGGATTGAACTCAGGACCTTGCATTTGCCAGGCAAGCACTTATTCCATTGAGCTATCTCCCCAGCTCGTTTTTGGTCTTTTGATTTCACTGTACATTTTTCGTTAAATTGTTTTTTAGGAGAGGTTCATTTTTTGTTTCTGGTGCTGAACACTGAACCCAGGGCTTCCAGCTCGTTACACAAGCATCCTATTGCTGAGTCAAAACCCCAGCCCCTGTGTTCTATGTGTGAATGGAAAAGGTTTACATGAAAAGATATGCTGCCACTAAAATACCTCAAAATACTCCCTCTTTCGTCTAAAACACTTGTCCCATCATCATCATTATTATTATTATTATTATTATTATTATTATTATTATTATTATTTTGTAGCCAGCTAAATTCATTCTGAGGATGGGATTGGCGTGGTTTGTGGTACAGAGGATCGAACCACAGTCACTGCGCACTTCCCTAAGCTTGTCTAACCAGGTGCTTTAGACCGCTGAGCCAGAAGACCCATAATGTTAAATCCAATGAATAAGATAAATGAGGACGCATCAAAATGTTTTGGTGACCCCATCTTCCCATTGGGCGGCACTTGGCAGCACTATTCACCGTATTTTCATTACACCTGGTAAACATTCACAAGAGACGTCTAGAACTGCTTCAGAAAGTGGCAGAAATGATGGGGTGTGTTTGAAGTGAAGCAAAGTACTTTGACCAGGATTAATGACAATGTGTTTTGTACTGTAATATACCCTTTTTAGTTCAAGCATTCACCATATTTTTGTTCACCTCTTATATACCAAAGAGAAAGCACGCACACAACTATACAAGTATGCATTATTAATAAATAATCTTTAAAACTACTCAAATACCCACTCTCATTAATAAGTATATCTTTCCTTAACGAAGTTTCCCAAAAGACATACTGCACATCTGAGATGAAGAACCTTCGCCCTGGAGCTTCAGCATGCTCAGAACCCAACCTCAACCTCTTCAAACAGCATCCTGAAATTGTTTACCCTAGGATACTTCCGAAATATTTGTACCTCCAGTGTAATTCAAAGGCAGTGTAAGTGGCTTCTGTCTCTGTGGGGGTCCTTCCTTCTTCAGGTTCTGGCCACAACATATTGTAATGGAGTTTAAGTCATTTAAATACTTGTCAGTAAAAGAATTTAGACAGGAAACAAAAATTGCAGAGCTGGTTGAATAAAAATCAATTCAAGGCTAATTTAAGAAGCTTCTAGGGGAAAAAAATGCTGAGTTTACAAACCAAAATAGCAAATGACCACTGTCACATTGCAGCTTTTAAAAATGACTGATCCTTTTCTATCCAACATTTCTGTGGCTGGGGAATGGGAGCCCATGATAACAGCAATAACCCTGGATGCTGAGCTCTTAAGGTCAAGGTTATTGGATCTATGTACTGATTAGCATCGAATCACTGAACCTCGCTCTTCAGCGCAGCAGCTCTGAGTGAGCCCACATACATCATGAAGCACTCAATACACACACATGGCAAAGTGAGACTCTGAAAAGGATAGTAAAGACGCAGTAACAATTAAGAAATAGAATGGAGAAAAATGGGCTATTAACAGAAGGTGAGTCATCAGAAAACCACATGATAGGGTGTTTGGGGCTGCTTGGGGGAGCAATATGGCGTTGGTCCTCTTAATTTCAGTCTACCTGAGGTTAACTTTATCCACTTCTTCACATGGAGGCTTTACCCTTTGTTACTCCTCCACTGTTTAGATTAGTTAAAGATGATTGTCCTAATATTTGGAAATAGGGGGATGGTTAGAAAGCCTTCTGTTTCATACTTCTTAGATCTAGGCTAACCTTACTTTTATCTCCAAAACTCTATTTATCATTTCCTTATTCCTATTTCAACTGTCAAACATAATTACTGCCCAGGTGGATCACATTTTTTAAAGTACATTGCGTTTATCATACTAGTTTTCCTCAGAAAGTAGGACATTCATCTTTCTTGAGATTTAGTCTGTGGTATGAACACGTGCTATGATTGGTGCTCAGTGAGAAGGGGAAACAAGCGATGGAGAAAATGCACTGAATTCTTTCCTGTTAACAAATTGAGGTTGCCATTTCTGAGACATCATCAAAGAGAGTCATGTTAAAAACTAAAATGTTAGTAAGTATTACCAGCATAGACTTCAGTGAGATGGTGAATATAATCAAAATTTAGCCTACATTCAAGCATCTTTTCCATTTTATTTGTAAATATGAGTATTTAAAGTAGTATCTCATACATACTTTCATATGCTCCTGAAATTTCTAACATATTTTTACATTACATTATATTATATTTTATTTTTTGGCAGAAGTGGGGATTGAATTCAGGGCCTTATACTTGCCAGGCAAGCACTTATTCTACTGAGATATCTCCTTGACCCCCATTTTATTTTATTTTATAATAGTTTTACATTATAGAATAATAACCTTTTATTTATTTAAACTTGAGGAATAAGCTCCAGCCAAATAGTTCAGAGGATTAAAACTCCTGCAAGTAAGCACAGGGGTTGGGGGTTCAATCCTGCCATGCTGGCCCTGCCCTCAGGGCATGCTGAGACAGTGGTTGAGACTGCATGTGGTGTTTCGCGCTTGTAATCCCGGGTCTTGGGAGGCTGTAAACAGGTAGATCACTATGAGTCAGACCTAGTAGTGAGACCCTGAACACCCTGGAGACCTTTCCCTAAAATACAAATAATAATAATAATAATAATAATAATAATAATAATAATAATGAGATAAACTTAAAGAATAGTTTTCCATTGCATTTCTGTATTAAAAAGGAAGTGTAGTTTTTCACCTTAATGCTAGGGTAGAATCCATTCTGCCTTATTCTAGAAGCATTTCAGTGTCATTTAGAGCACTATCATTATTGTTCCCATCAGTCCCTAGATTTAAAAAACTGGGATTAGAATAAAGTCATACTGAAATTATAATCTTAGTTTCACAACTACATTCATTTTGTTTATCTCCCAAATATAAAACATAACCATTATGCACACTTGAAACTACTGATTAATCATAATTATTTTTAAGATGGACAGATGAACTACTAATCAAACTGTTGAACTTATAAGGAAGGGGAATTAAATTACCCTTTAAAGTTAGAACCAGAAAATCAATTACATTGTATTAACACAAGAGATCCCCTGTCACCCATGTAGTCATCAGCTCTGAGAGCAGAGTAAGACTTCAGTCTCATACATTTATTAGCATGTAAAGAAACAGGGTGAAGAAAAAGGTCCTTTGCAATGTGATACAGACTGGCACAGGAAAGAAGAACAGAGAACACTTGATTTATGGTGGGAACATGGCGATGGAGCTGGTGGGATAGATAAAGGACACAGGCAAGAAAAGTTAGGTAGAATTAGGAACTGGGAGAAGGGGGAGGGTGCAGAAATGTACGAAGAGGCATCTGTCCCAAAGATAGGACACTAAGAGCAATAAGTGAGTCATCAGCAAGTGTGTCCATCCACCTGTAAACAAGGTCCCAGCATCTCCACTTGACCTCACATCACTGACTTCCACCGTGGGAACTACCGGGACAACACCCACCTCAGCCCATTCCTCTGTGTCCCTTACTGAAGTGAGAAAAAGTTTTAAAACTGTAGATTACCTTATGCCACTTTCCTGGTTCCTCAGCATCAAAAGTCCAATTTTTTTTCTTATGGCCTTCGAAGGTCCAGAAAATGACTATTATAGTTTTGATAAGAAAATGTCCCATAGAAGACTGGTGTATTCTGCAGCAGGTCTTGTGCAAGTAACAAGATCACTGGGCTATTGTGCTCATTGGTGGATTGAGCAGGGGCAGGCATGAGTCCATCATAGCTGAATGTGCCCTGAGGAGGTTGTCCCTGGCTGGAAGAGATAGGTTCTGGGCATGTGACCTGAAATAGCCTCTGTCCCTCTCTGGCTCTGCCCTTCTCTCTCTGTTTCCTGATTGCCATACAGTGAGCACCTGTCCCCCACCAGGCCCTCCATCCGGACTCTTCTGCTTTGAAACCAGGTGACAATATCCCAGCACCATGGGCCCAAGGAACCCTCTTCTCCTCTAAGACTTGGTTGATGGGGATTTCATCTTAGGAAGGGAAAGCTCATTAATGTCAGAACATGGCCACCTTTCTCTCTGTGCTTCCTCTCACATTCTTGGTCTCCAGCTACATTGGTTATCATCTTGTTCCATGAATATTTTAAAGGCATTCCCAACCTAGTGCCTGGAATCCTCTCCTTTAGGTTCTCAGATTTCTCTCCTCTGCTTCCTGTGGCTTTTGCCCAAATAGAACAGTCTCCACATAACACATCCTAGCACTCTGTTCAAACTAGAAGCTCCATACTCAATTTGTCTCTTCTCACTCTACCTTTTACTTTATAGCTTTCATTACTATCCAGTGTACGTGTGTGTGTGTGTGTGTGTGTGTGTGTGTGTGTGTACACATACATGCAATCTTGTTTAATCTGTCACTTTTGGCTGTCTCTTGACTCACTGAGGAAGGAACAGAACATTTTGGTCATAGTAAGTGCTCCATTAAATTAGCTCTAATTACTGCTGCGTTTTTAGTAGTTTCTCACCCACTGTGCCCTAATTCACTGTAACCTTTTTAATTATAACTTGTCTTTCATGAGGCCTGCCTATAAGAAAAAAATAAATCTCTTTATCTACACACTTAAGGAAAAAAATTCTGATTTGTTTGATAGTAATGTTGTTCATTGATAATTTAATATTTTTTCTTGTATGACTTGTTTCATCCATTTGAGGCTCTTTCCAGAGACAATGATCTACTGTGTAGATGAAATAAAAATTAAAACAAATCTCCTAGGGGGACTTTTGACAGCCACAAGCCAGTCTGCCCAAGATTGAAGTCTTTTATTTTGTGACTCCTTTTAATACCCCTACACAGCCTCATGTCAACTTATTCAGATACCTGTAAGTAGGAAGGAAGAAACTACACACTTATCTCTGTTAATAGATGTCACTTTTTATCAGAGATATTTTTAGGCCCTTTCTTTTTAATGCTATCTGACTTGGACTTAACCATAATCAAGATTTTGAGTTTTAAAACTTTCAAGTGACACAGCCACTCTTAAAGCTGGACCCATATGGAGATGTCAGAGGCCTGACTAATTGCCTCTATAAAGATGAAGCTTCTTTGATCCATATTCAAATTATAGCACAGATTGATGGCAAAAAAATCCTCATGCCTGTTCTAAAGTGGTTTTCTGATGTCATACTGGCACTTCATTATCGCCACCTGAAATCAAATTAAGGCCAGGATTCCTATCCAACACAATATATAGTGACTTCATCTCTAGGAAGTTGGAATTCATATCAAGGAGGAAAGGTCATCTACGGGCAAAAGGCAGCATATTTCACTGAAAAATTCGGGGACAATTTCAGCCCTCTCAATTTCCAAGAATAGTAAGGCTATTTCCAAGCAACTGACAGATTTTAAATTGCCATACCTTTTGTTGTGTCCATCTCTCATCTTTTGGAATTCGAGAAATATCTATGTCAATTTCCTGGCTGAGCTTCTAGCATGGCATTAAGAAGAAAGTTATATATTACTTCCCAAGGATTCTTTATTATTTCTATATCCTTAAATGTGTAACAGAGTGACCTCAAGATCAAAATTAAAAGGCCTGAGGTTGTACCTTCATCACAGATAGTATTTATTAAGTATATTTTGGGAGAAATAATAATGAGTGCAGAATGTCATTCAAAGTCCTACATAAGTCTTGGATTTCTTGGACAAAAAAACAAGCTTCATCATTTGCAGTTAATTCAGAGGGCTACTAAGAGATGAGCAGGCATAAGCATGTATAATAGAGAAGCTAATGAATTCCATGTAAATAAAACTCTTGAAAATGTTTTAAATATGATTTCTGATAATTTATAATTTATCCTGCTCTATAAAATTTCTATGCCCTTATTTACATTAAAAAGTATGAACAGTGATCAAATAAAGGATAATTCTTTGAATGTCATGGTCTATACATTCAAATAAAGGATAATTCTTTGAATGTCATGGTCTACACATTCTATAAAATAATTAGCAAAGATATAAAAGAAAACAAACACATTTGGAAGAACTCAATGAGAAAATCCACAAATGCCAAGAATGGACTGTGGGGATGATGAAAAGAATCAATAATGCAGTCACAATGGGAACATAGGAGACAAATAGAAAAAATGAAGGAAAATGGCAGAGAAACTGGTAAAACCAGTCTGATCATACATTCTACACCCAACTCCCGCAACCCTTATGTTGGCCTGTTTTTGATGAGGAGGACAAAACAACATGAAAAAAAAAGCATCCTCTTTATGGGGAGGACAAGGGACATGATGGGTGGCATTGGCTGAATCACAAGGAGGATTGTTTGGTCCCAGGAATAGAGATAAACATTCCTAATATCATACCAGAAACACTGATGAAATAAACAGCGTGCAAGCTGTAGTATTAAGAATGCAGTATGCAGGTTTAGGAATTTGTCACATACAAGTTTGAATCTCATTTACTGGAAGGATTTCTAAAGGCAAGCTGACATCTGAGCCTCCGTTATCCCACTTGGAAACTGAGGATAATCTTTATTATACAGGCTGATTATAAGGGTGAAGTAAAATATCCAGCCCAGCCTGGAACACAGATTTCTAATAAACAGTGTATTGTTACTGGAGTCCATTGTTGCTGTTCTCATTATTTTTATAGTTGGTATTATTTCATTCTGGTCACTCTCTGCTCTTGCCTAATGCAATCACATGACTTATGAAGAGAACTCACCCACAAAGAGCTGACTGTTGAGCTGCAAAAGGACATGGCCATCAGCCGGGGCAGGCTGTATCTTTGGTGGCAGCTGATCAACTTGAATGGAGGCCTCCTTCATGTTCCTTTCAACTCTAACGTGATGCCACTGGTTGTCATTGAATTGGGTGGGTGACTGCACAGAGATTTCGAAAGGCCCATTCCCCACATCAAATGAAAAGGTCACTATTGTTGGAGCTGGAAAAATAAGACATGGAGATAATTCATGAGTTTTCATGGCAGACAGCTGGGCAGCCCATACCATTCAGAATGGCCCCATTGCCTACAACCACTGAACATAGAGATAAAGGTGTAACTCATATTCATGTGACAGTAACATCCATGCCAAAACAGGTGTGAGGTGAGATAATTGGTAAGATGTTCAGATTTTAAGAAATTGATCCTCTGATTTAATTTTTCATATTGGTAAAGAGTCAAGTTATTGCCAGGCATTGAAAACTAAACATCTGCATTTGATGTAAAATGACTGTTTCAATGAATTAAAGCTCAAAATTAATAGGTAAAACAGACTGATGTATGTTTTGTGTTGTTTTAACATGGTGTCTCACTATGTAGCTCACGAAGACCTTAAACTCAATATATGGCACAGGATGACCTCAAACTCACAGCAGTCTTCCTATTTCAGCCTCCTGACTCCTGGCATTTTATGGGCATATGCTACCATGCCTGTCAATGTTTATATAATTAAAAAGTATATATTATATACTTGATATTTGTAATGTACACTTGATATTAAGATGTCAATAGCAGCCTATGAATATATCGAATTAATTTTTAGTTATTGAGATTTTTTTCAATGTGAGTTTTTAACACTGAAAAATATCTCAATTTTTTTCCAATTGAAATTCATCTTCAGTTTTCTGTAGAAAACACCAATAATTGTCCCAAATTATCATGTACTAAGTGTCAAAATATTTTCTTAAACACTGGTGAAGAGATAAGGGATATTGTAGAATATTGTCGAAGGAATACATTGAAAAGATTCAGCTGATAATGCAGAAACATAATTTATTTAAAACTTGGTAAGAGAATTTATTACTAATGATAGAACCACCCAAATAATTTCTCAAGAAAGGAGACTTACAGCATAGCTCTATGCGTATAAAGTCAGTAATACCCAGGTTCTCTAAAAAGACCCCAGATGAAGCCATTGTCTTAAAAAAGAAAGACACATCTGCACTGACTTCTCCATGGAAAGTCGGAAAGTGAAGGTACGAAGCCTCGGTATTGAAGGAGGCAGAATTCCAGAACAACTCTGTTAAAATAAATAAATAAGCAAAAGGGACAAGTTAAGTAAAATTCAGGACATACCATGAATGACACTTAATAGTTGTATTTTCTATATTTAGCATCAATTTAAAATGCTGCTCAGTCATAAACTGCTTTGCTTTTTTGCTTTTGTTTTTTCTACTGACTATTAACAGTCTATGATCCTCCTCAGATGCCTGGGGTTTTGTAGGGCTAGAATGTCTGGATTCCTCCCAACGTGAGACGAGGACGATCACTGCAGAAATCGTCTAAAATACAAGAAAATGTATTCTCAGCCTAAATACTATTCTCGGCCAAAATGACATTTTAAGCATCTGCTAAATATTGATGAATACCTGGATTTCTTTTACAATTGAAAATTTAGACACCTACTTTTTTGAATAACAAAATCCCGAAAGAAACTAATCGTGGTTTCCACTCTATCACAAGCATCTCACAATTACACTAACAAAAGTTTCTAGGAATGGGGCTTGTGATTTTCTGTCCCAAAGTTAACATTCTAAATACTCCCATCTAATTAAAGGCCAAAACAAAGTTTGCCATCTTCATAATTTATGAGAAAATGTTCATTTCCATCAAAACCATACCCTAATTTGTTTGTAATAGTAACATAGTTGACCAGAAGATGAAAAGCATTCTCCAAAAGCTTACAGGTGTTTAGAAAAGACAGAAATAGTTATGACTTAGGGAAATCAACTGAGAGGTATGAAAAAAGGTAGACTGTACTGATGACTGCAATTATGAGATACAATTTTCACTTTCTCATTCCTTTTTTGAGATATCTGCAGCTTTCCTTTTGAAAACAAATTGTGAATGTTGTATAATAAATATGAGAAATAAAATGTAGGCCCAGAAGCAGGAGCTGAAAGGAGTAAAGTCCAACTGAATACGGGCAGTTGGTGGGGAGAATTATCTGGAAACAACACTGCAGATCCCGGAGTGCTCACAGGGAGTCCTCAGCACACTGACTAGGCGCACATTTCTTTAATTTACACAGCAGCCTTCATACCACTTCTAACACTGGAAAAAGTCCTCCTGTCTAAATGGTCTTCCTGGAGGAAAGACATACTGATCCTCTGAAGGAGGAAACAGGCATTTCAAAATAACAGTTAACTAGGTTAGCAGAGAAGGGATACCTAGTGAGTCCAAAAGAAAAATCAAGAACTTGTCTTTGCTTGTGCATGCTCCTTAGATTTTAATTTATTTTCTATAAAGCTCGGCTGGACATGACTTCTTTCTCTTTTAGGTTTTCTTTTTTTCTATTTCTTTCATGGATCTAATTCAAAAGTCAATTCTCTATTCATATGTGGACAATTTTAGGGCTGAATGCATTCAGCTGAGAATCTATTTTAAGAGGTTTTTCTTTCCCTCCTAGAGTCTAGTGAAACTATACATTGTCTGTGTTATGTCAACTTTATTCTTTATGTTGTTTTTACAGCTATTTCTAAGCCTAGACACTTTGATGTCTTAGAGAGAATGCGAGAAAATGAGAAAGTGGTGAAAATCAAGCCAAAGATTACAGCATATTTGTGCTCTTAATGATTCTTCTCTGATCTATTTTCAGAAGGAGTTAGCTTGCTTTCTCTTAAATGTTATACGTGAAAATTAAAATAAACTTGTAACTTTAAATTACAGCATATTACTAAATCTTATTCTGCCTGATTAGAAAGGGAACACTCAGAATTACTTAATGGTTCGAATTAGATAATATTATTATAAAACATTTCATTTGTTTCTTATTGTATCATAACTAATCCAATAAACCATCATACAGAAGACTTCTGGGAACCCTTGGAAATAGAGGAATAATTCTTTGAATTGCTACTCTCTGTACAACGAATGCTTTCACACTAATGAAAACAATTTGTTACTTTAGGTAGCTAACACACTCTCCTACACATAATAATATGTTTTGTTTAGTTAGCAAAGCTTATTTTACAAATGCACAATAGGTAGAAAATGAAGCAAGGGCATTTTTATGGGAATAAAAAAATACTGCTAATTCACACCAATTACAAAGAAAGCAAAGGCCAGTATTTGTATAGTCCAAGTGTTAATGGTACATGATAGCTCCTTAGATGGTAAGAAGCACCCTAGAGAATCTGGAAGGCCTCCAAGAAAGAAAGGGAAGGAGAAAGCAAAGAAGAGATCAGCTAAAGAGCAGGGATAGGAGCAGAAGGTCCTTAGCAGAGTTTCCATGGGTAAAGTAACACGAAGTATCCCAAGCTGTGCCTGTAGCTGGTCTGAGTCCAATCACACTCCCCTGTCTCAGAAATGACACTCTGTGATATATTGTTCTAAGTTCACAATAATTTAATAATCAAATAATTTGTAAGTGGTATATATTTTCATGTAAAGCCAATGTTGGGTACTAAAACTTTGAAATTCCTTTGGAAACATCATCTTTTATCTTTACAGAATTTATACATGACTTTCTGTGTGTGTGTGTATGCATGTGTGTATGTGAAGATATACCAATTCCATACATAAAGCTATCTATAAAAATTATTTTAGCAAAATTAATTTAACACCATATTAAGCTTATAGTTGCTTATTCTTTTGCTAAATTTGTTCTCTATTGTTTTGCTAAAATTTCATTTGTTTCATTAATAGGACAGCCTTTTTTAAAAAAGATTTATCAAGAGAGAATAGGAATTTATCAAGGTAGAGTAGTAATTTTCTAGGCTTGGAAGGATGAGGCAATTGATGGACGGTAATAAGAACCACTTCTTACAGGTTCTCACAGAGAGCAAACTGGTCAAGCATTGGCAGTGACTCATCCACATGGATGACACAGACAAAGGATCTACAGAATAATGTACAGGACTACAAGATAAACCCTGAGGGGACTTCACTGATCACATAAGAAACATAAAGTACATGTGTTGGTATATAAGTCTTGCTTTATCTAGGTCTTAACCATCCAGCAGAAAAGTATAAAAACGAAGTATACATCGTGGGGCCATAATATTAAGCTGAGCTGTAAATGGCTATGGTCGACAACTTCTTTGAATAACTCACTATTGTTGTGGAATGCTGGACTGTGTTGGATTGTGTTGTCGAGTTCAAACACCTAAGTTAGTTGAATGACAATGGAGTGCCCACCTTTGACAGGTGTAGACAAAGGAAGGGGTGTAGAGAGAAAAAATCATTTTGCATGTGTATAGATAGTACAGTTGGGATAGATAATGCTGTGCTTCTACATAATCCTATGAGAGGCAAGATTTGCACTAATGGTGGTTGGACAGGATATTATGTCGGCTTCTAGTACTATGGTCATCCACTAGGAAAATAATTATTGAATTTTTGATATAATTCAAGTATAAAAAATAAGATAAGTAAAGAGCTACACTCTTAATTTACTGATAAGAGACATCTGCTATAATAATGTCTGTAAGTATAATATCATGTATGCACCTTGTATGATACCAAAACAGTATGAAAACAGTTTGCAATGTATTAATTTATCAAATCTGTCTTGTTAAGGTGTCTTAAAACTGTCTGATTGATATTTGTACTTCAATAAAATAAAAAATAAATTAAAAAAAAGAAAAAGAAAAAAAGGAATAATTTTTAAATTTTGAAATACTGATACAAAGACTATGTTAAGCAATCAAATACATTTTCTAAATATGTGTGAATCATTAAAGCTAATCTGGAAAATTATAGAATATTCTAGGATTAGTTATCTTTTGCTGTATTGGAAGACAATCACTTATGCACTATCTTTTGAGGTTTTTTTTTTTTTTTTAATTCACTGGCTCCTCTTTACTACTGCTATTATTATGTTGAATATTTGTTGCCCTCAGTAGAAATCTATATAAGAAAAATGAAATCTGGCTGGAGATAACTGAAGTTTGTGGGATGCAGATGAGTATAAAAGGACAAAGCTGAGCACGGATGTTTGCATAGGGTAAAATTATCTCCCCCATCCTCTCATGCACACTTATGAACTGCTATGGTCAATGCATCTTACAAACGCAAAACAGAAGTTGCTTTTGCAGTCAAAAGGTTTTTATGGGCAATCCTTAAGGAAGATAATTTTTCATCATTACTCTTACATTGGTCTTGTGCAAAAATGCTTAGATACTAAAAGCAAGGGAATGTGAATATCCTCTTTTCAAAAATGCACACAATTTTATCATAGAAGCCAGACTAATAGTTTTGAAGAAAGGATTCAATTAGTTTTAGTCTACATGTAAGAGAATACATAATGTAGTGTTGAGAGTGAACTATATTAAACTTTCCATAGCATTATCCACCAGCTGTTCCTGTGAAGGTCCACATAGAGTTGAAACAGATGTAGAGTTGTGTGAGGCTCCCAGAGGGTGATTTTCCCAAGGACCACATTCTTGTTTTATTTCACGCAACTTGTTTTTGAAATAATAAGTGGAAATATTTTAATATACAAAGGAGAGCACATTATAAATTCAAGATAAGTTCAGTCCACACAAGATCGATTCCTTCCATTAACACACACAATCATGAAATCAAGTTTGAGATCATCAAAATACTGTTGAGAAGAGGGCAAGCCATCATCAGGTCTGTGATAACCTGCTTCAGCTATTCATAAAAGATGAGAGGCATTCTGACTTACACAAAGCACGATAAATAAGTATCAAATTGATTAAGAGCTTTTCATCAACCATACAATAAAGAACAAACAAAAGTCTGCCATCTTCATATAAGGGTTAAAGTCAAAGATAACTGGATAATCAGATTATTGCTTTTTAAAAAATAGTTTAGCACTCCATTGATTTAAATAGAAGAGCTCTTACTATTATTCCATGTTAATACCTGTACAGACTCTATGATGTGGACATTATCATTTTTAAAGCAGGTACATCTATACATTAACCATTATAACCCATGTGTAATTTTTTCCAGGCTCATACAATACTTTTATTAATTAATCTGTTGAAGTATTTAATTAGGCAATAACTGTCAAAAAATGAAAACCAGTAAATTTTTTATTCTTTACTTATTGTCTAATAACTCTTGCACATAGGACCTAATTACACTTTTGTGTATGATTTGACATAAACACACACATCTTTTTGGGGAGGAGAAGTACCAGGAATCAAACTCAGGACCTTGTGCTTGCCAGGCAAGTGCTGTGCTGCTGGGCTAGAGCCCCAGCCCAATTCATGCATCTTTTAAAGAACAGTAAATGTAAATATAAGTTGTACATAACCCAATGTCAAATGTGGGCTCTATATAATTTTGTAGATGCTGTGGTGGTACACACCTGCAATCCCAGCACTTGGGAGGCTGAGGTGGGAGGATTTCCACAATTTCAAGGCCAGCCTGGGTTACATAGTAAGTTCAGGACAACCTGAACTACACACACACACACACACACACACCTCTGCTTTCACTGCCCCATTCTCTTGGTGGATAATTTCACACTCTCACTCTTTCTAAGCATTTTTTCATCTTTGTCCTCACCCTTGAACCCCTTTAGTGACCTTCTCCAAGAAAAGAGAAGGAAGCAGCAAAGCCACAATGCAGACTCCCACCACCACACTCGCTCATCTTCAAGCTTCAGCACTACACTCTGTTCTCTCCTGTCATGATGGATCAATGTTTCTACCCTGACAATTTCTTTACTGGCTCTTTTCTATCAATGCACAAATGCTATTAATTCTCTGATCTCAGAAAATTTAATATTGTGGCCCTGCTTTTCTTTCCACTTCCCCCCAAATTCTCCATTTTTTTCTCTTCCCTTTTTCCTCTGCACTGAACCTATTCCCGGCTTTCTTTTCTCCACTCCACTGGCTGAAATAGGCCATTGGCAAAGTCAGGAAGGAACTCACTTGGCTTCGTTCAACAATCTCAGTGTCATCTCACTTAAGCTCAGGACCACATTTAGTACTGTTGATTGTCCTTTTCCTCAAAATATTCTCTTTCTTTAAAATCTAGGCTCTGCACCCTCTCCTGTCTTTCCAGTTGGCTTTATAATTCACAGTTTTCTTTCTCTTGCTACATTCTTTTAGCCTCCCACTGTTGGAATGAGCAAGGCCCTGCCAGTACAGTTGTCCATCCATCACAGCTCCACTCAGTCTCTCTGAATAGATCGATTCATATGAATACAGATGTTAAGCCTGGAACTCTCAAACCAACAGCTGAATGTCTGATGGTAGAGCAGTTTTACTATACCCCAAAATTGAGGGCCAGCGGTATAGCTCAGTGGACTAAGTGCTTGCTTAGGTTAAGCATAGGGACCAGGGTTCAATCCCTGGTTCCCCATGCCGCACCGGCCCTGCCTTTGGGTGTGCTGAGCAGGCGATGCAATCCGGGCCTGGTGGCACGTGCCTGTAATCCCAGCACGTGGGAGGCAAAAAGCAGGAGGATTACTATGAATGTGGGCTGCATAGTGAGACTCTGCACCAAAAAAAAGAAAAAATTGAGCTCCATATACTCCTTGATCTCAGACATGATCTCCCCAACTTCCACCAATATCAGTTTTTTTTTTTTTTTTTTTTTTTTTTTT
>PVKA01003786.1:0-81902 GCA_004027165.1 Ctenomys sociabilis | reverse complement strand
AACATAAACTCTACCATTCCACTCCCCTACTCAAAACTGTACTGTTCTCCAACCCCACCACTGATGAAAAAATAGTTTTCAAAATCCTCCATGATCAGATTGCCAATTCCAATCATGTTGGACATAGCACAATGCCAGGAGGTTTTCCTCTATGTTCCCCTTTCTCTCTGGCTCCAAATGCAAGGACCATTAGCTGTTCCACAAACATGCCAGCTGTGTCCCCATCTCTGTACAGTTACTCTGGCTTCTCCAGTCATCCCAGGTACTCTTTTCAAGGCACTCATGTGCCTTGCTCCCTTATTTTCTAAAGATCCTTATTTAAATGCCATTTACTTGCTTAAACTTTTATAGGTATTCTTTTAAAAAAAAATCACCGTCTTTTGCATCATTTATTTTCTTCAGACTTCTTCTCAATGTATGTCATCATACTTACTTCTTTACTGTCTCTCTCTCTGAAGAAACATAAGAACTGAGAATATAGGTATTTTGTCTATTTTGTTCAGTGTTTTGTTTTTCCCCTTCCCCTCCCCCTGAGCATGTATGTGAGTACATGTTTGTATGTGCATGTTTTTGTGTCTGTCTGTCTATCTGTTAGTCTGTCTGTCTGTGTATAACACTCTGTTAAATGAAGGATATCATTTCCATCATCTATAATCTAAAATTATAAGATTTCTTTCATTATTAAAGACATAGAATGTATTGGTCCACTTTGGTTACATTGTGTATATACTACTAAATGCTTTCAGCTGTTTTGTTAAACAAATAGAAAGCAAGAAAGAAACAGAGAAGACAGAAGAGAAAGGAGGAGAAAAATTAAGAACATGAGGTAGAGATAACAAGTTAAAGAAGCTTTAGGAAAATGTTAAAAAGCAATGTGTGATGAGAGAATATAAATTGTGAAAATTTTATAAATTTCCTAATGGTGGGTGATTAGCAGAAATAGTGGAGCCAAAAAAATTATATTATCCTATTAACTTTTAAGATAGAATTTATCCTTATTTTTAATGGCTTGTAGGTAGTCTGCCATAAGAAAGAGAAGCCCACCAAATGGAAGAGAAATTAACCAAATCATTACTCAATATCTTTTTGCAACCTGAGCAACTTCTGCACAGTTATTTATTGCCTACATGCACCTTTGATTATTTAATGCATTCTGGGCATCTGTGATTGCTTAGACATTTGTGCAGGTCAATGCAAACAAAATGAAGAAACTGACTTCAGCGACTCCAGAATTTCCTGAGACAGAAACATAGAGCAGTCTTTCCTCACTGTGTAGATTTTAGAGATGCTTTCATTAAACATTAAGCTGTGATGCAATGAACTGAGAATAAATATTTAGTAAAATAGGTTGAACAACAATATCAAAGAAATAAAAAGCACTGCCTTGTTTGGATTAACAAATTAAGTACAGAAATTTAAATGTTTGCAACAATTCTTTAAAATGTTCGCCCTATATTCTTTTGACCACACTACTAACTTTTCAGTAAAAACATCATACCAGATACACAACACTCAGATATGCCCTCCCTAAGTTATGGTCTTTAAGACTATTCTTCCTTAAAGTATTTGGACAAAAAATAGCAAGTCACCTAAATGGTAGGAAAATCAGTTGGGCCTCTCATTTCCCCCCACTATTCCATACCAGGAGAAGTACTGCTGTCCACAAATTTCTAAGAGAAACAAAAAGTTCCAGCCTGATGTATTGTTTTATGTTGAGGCAACAGTCAGACATTCTTCAGCTTGAGAGAGCTCTGATAATAAAGTATACAAGAGCCCTTTTTAAGAAAAAAAAATCAGCAACAAAATCTGCTTTATAACAAACTATAGTTAACCAGAAAGACTGAGAAAAGCTGTTGAAGGCAGGATGACTGCATCCCAGAGTGCAGATGCATATATAATATGATCCAACTGGGGAAGGTCACCAACTATGACTCAAAAATATCAAAGCAGCTCCTGAAGTAAAATCCAGCGCTACTGTATAACCCAAAATTCACACTCCTTGGAATATATTAGAGAGAAACAAAAGCCTGTGTCCACAAAATATTATACCTGGGTGATCATGGAAGTTATCCACAATACTCAAAGAAGGAGCCAGTCCAAATGTCCATTGATCAATGAATATACCTACATAATGTAGGCCTGTCTATCAATACAGTGAAGGATGATCTGATCATAGCAAGAAGTATTGATGCATGCTTTGAGATGGATAAACTCTGGCATATCTAGAAAGAAGTTAGTCACAAAAGAACATCATTTTTGTGATTTTTATCTCCATGAAATCTCCAAAACAAGCAAGTCTGTAGAGATAAAAAAGTGGGCCAGATGTTGCTTAGGTCTGGAATTTGGAGAGGAGGGAGAATAGTGAAATGAGAAACATCTGCTACTTGGGAAAAGTTTTCCTTAGGGAGTGTCTCAGTTACTTTTCTCTCATTGCTGGAACAATATACCCAACACCAAAAATCAAGGAAGGAAAGGTTTATTTAGCTCACAGTTAGTGGAGGTTTCAGTTCAAACCCAGCTGGCTCCGAGGACATGCAACACCTGGCAGAGGGCAGCCATGCATGACAGTTGAAAACAGCAAAGAGCAAAGGGAGGAGCGGCAGCTGAGGCACCTAGCAAGCACCTCTCCCCTTCCCACACTGTATTGAAGCTATCCACCCCAGGGCACGTGTAGCACTCACACCCATAGTCCCAGCGTTGGATCATAAATCAATCACAAAGTCTAGAAGCCACCCCAATGGCTGCATGAGGCCTTGGGGAGACAACTAGATACAAACCATAACAGGGTGTGATGCAAAAATTCTCCAGCTGATTATGTGAGTGGTAACTCTGCACAACCATAAAGTATAATTAAAATCTATATGTTTAAGAGGGAAAATTACAGGGCATGTAAACTATATCTCCATAAAGCTGCTACCAAAACAACAAAAACAGAGTGTTCTCCAGAATTATAAGGCAGCACTTTATATTAAGCACAAGCATTCTCAGAGAAAATAACACTCATGTGACTTGCTATAGAGAAAACAAAGGAAAAATATAAACTACCTGACAGTGAAATCCAAGGAGAAATTAATAAAGAAACAAAAGTATTCAAGAAGGGGAATCTAATAATAGGACTATGAGTTAACATTTAAAAATAAACAAATATAGGAATAATAGTGCAACCAGTAATAATTGGTTAGTAATTAATGTTTCTTCAAGCAAAAAGAAAGTAAAATGGGCCATAACATGACCTTTCCCAGTTGCTGTAATACAGTGAGCTCCATAGAGACAGTGCTGGGGCAAGGGAGAGCCGAACGGGCACTGGGCGACTCTGCATCTCACTGAGGAAAACAAGTAAACATGGGCAAAGGAGATCCTAAGAAGCTGAGAGGCAAGATGTCACCATATTCATTATTTGTGCAAACTTGCTGAGAGGAGCACAAGGAGAAGCACCCAGATGCTTCCGTTAGCTTCTCAGAGTTTTCTAAGAAGAGCTCAGAGAGGTGGAAGACCGTGTCTGCTAAAGAAAAAGGGAAATTTGAAGACATGGCAAAAGCGGACAAGGCTCGTTATGAAAGAGTAATGAAAACTTTTATTCCTCCTAAAGGAGAAACAAAAAAGAAGTTCAAGGATCTCAGTGTGCCCAAGAGGCCCCCTTTGGCCTTCTTCTTGTTCTGTTCTGAGTATCACCCCGAAGTCAAAGGAGAACATCCTGGCAACTCCATTGGTGATGTCACAAAGAAACTTGGAGAACTGTGGAATAATACTGCAGCCAATGGCAAGCAGCCACACGAGAAGAAGGCCCCTGAGCTGAAGGAGACGCATGAAAAGGACATCACTGGCTACCAGGATAAAGGAAACCCCGATGCAGCAAAAAAGGGAGTCATCAAGGCTTAAAAAAGCGAGAAACAGAAGGAAGAGGAGGAAGATGAAGACGAAGAGGAGGAAAAAGATGAAGAGGGTGAGGAGGATAAAGAAGATGATGATAAATAAGTTGGTTATAGCACAGGTTTTTGTTTTGTTTTGTTTTGTTGTTGTTGTTGTTGTTGTTTTTGCCTGTAAAGCATTTAACCCCCCTACACAATCCACTCCTGTTTTAGTATTTTTTTAGGGGAGATCTACAGGATCTTCAAGGTCTCACTACTAGATCAGACTCATAGTGATCTACCTGCTAACAGCCTCCCAAGAGCTGGGATTACAGGCACACGCCACCAGGCACAGTCTCACTTGCTGTCTGAGTGTGCCCTGGGGGAGGGGGCGGCACGACAGGTCCAGGGATAGAACCTCTGGCCCCTGTGCCTGCTTGCAGAGACTTTAATCTGCTGAGATATTTGCCCGTCCCTAACTCACTCCTTTTGAACAAAAAAGAAACTGAAATGTAAGGCTGTGTAAGATTTGCTTTTAAACTGTACAGTGTCTTTTTTTTGTATAGTTAACACACTACTGAATGTGTTTTTTTAGATATCCCTGTTCTGGTTGTATTTTCAATAGCCAATAACCTTGCCTGGCAGTACAGGGGTTGTAAATTGGCATGGAAATTTAAAGCAGATTCTTGTTGGTGCACAGCACAAATTAGTTATGTGTAGAGATGGTAATTTTCATCTTCAGTTGTCTCTGATGCAGCTTATATGAAATAATTGTTGTTCTGTTAACTGAATACCACTCTGTCATTGCAAAAAAAAGAAAAATTACAACTGTGTTGTTGACATTCTGAATGTTTCTAAGGAAATACAATTTTTTATTAGTATTATTGTCCTTTTCATTGGTCTGAAACTTCTTCTTGAAGGGAAGCTAGTCTTCTGCTTTTGCCCAGTTTGAATCAAATGAATTATGAGTGTTTATCTTTTCATGCAGTTAGTGGATGCCAAGCTTCTTTCTACACACCCTACAAATCATGATGGAGATAATAAAAGTCAAATTGAGAGCATTTTCATCCATAAAACTCCAAAATCCCACTTATTGGTACAAAAATTTCACATAGCCCTTTGTGAAGAGTAATTAGTTCTGTTTATAGATTAGCACGAAGTTATTATAATCAAGCAATCTGAAAGTCTGTCCTTGAAGGACTAACAGAAAAAAAAGATGCTATGATCTTTACGTGAGAATTCTTAACACCCATTACCATGTAATGGCAGTTATATTGTCCAGTTCCCATATTAGAGGAGGCCTGAGAATATATACCCAAAAGTGTGAATTAAATACAGGACTCCAGTTTTTGGTTAGCATTCACAGTGAAGGCCGTGAAAGTGCTGGCTATATATGCCTTTATCCATTTATCTAAATATGAACTGCTCAAGAGACTTGACTCATAAAAGTTTTAGAGTTAGGCCATAAATTAGAAAAGTATAGATTTTTTATATTGGGGTCTCCCATTTGACAGAAAAAATACGAGTTTCACATCTTAAGTATGAATTACCCAATTTATTCAGGTCTTTCTTTACAAAACGTATCAGGGTCATGTTTTTCTGATTAGCAGTTTAAGGAAAAGTTTGGCAATATTGTGGGTTTTGAGATTATCACTCTTCAAGTGCCAGTGTTTTAAAATAGGGTTCTTCTGATTCTACACACTTTTATGAGGGAGTGCTGTTGTGTTATATAATTTTAACTTGGATTCTTTCCATTTGTATTTGTTTATGTAATTTCAGGAAGAATGCTGAACATCTGAGTTCTGGCAGATACTAATAAACTAACTGCAGAGGTTTTAAAAAAATAACCTTTTCTCCAAAAAATAGAAAGTGTTTGAATTTTACAAAGGAGTTGTATTGCAAGAATGAACTTCATTATTAAGGTAAATCATGTTCTTAAGTAAAAGCACATTTACTGCCATAATCCTGGTATATTAAAAAGAAATTGTTCAGATGGAACTAGATGTTCTATGTACTAAATGTTTTTTTAATGAATTCAGAGTCCTTCTAAATATACAGTTTTTTCAGTAAAGTATACATTTGCTTACCATTTAATTGCTTTTACAATCAAAACATGCATTCTTCCTTCTCTCCAATAATTCACAAACTAGGCTTTTTTCTGTGATGAATCATTCCCATTCTTTTATAAACTGCTATTCATTGATTATCTTTCATGTCATAGGTAATGTACTAGGTACCAGGAACACAAAAATAAATGATCAATGCACCTTGCTCTTGAAGTCCTCAAATATAATTGAAAGTCAGTATGAGAAATATATCCTTCTAATATGTTCAATGTTTTTCTCAAAAAAAGACTGCAGAAGGATTATGTCCCATATGGAACTATGGAGATTCTAGAGGAGCCAGGGTGCTCCATGGATGAAAGGTTCTAATCTGGCATGAATGGTGGGATGGTTAAGCTTAATTAGCAACTTGATGGGTTTGGGAGTAGCCTAAGGATTAGTGAAGCACACTTCTGGGTATATCTACATGAGTCAAGGTCATGGAGGGGTAACCGTGAGTCCTTTGATCCTTTCCTTTCTGGCACTAGTAATTTGGTACTCAGCTGCCGTGAATTAAACATTTTGGATCCATGATGCGCTCTTGCTATGAGGTTCCTGCTTTTGTCCCATTGTACCATGGACTGAATCTTCCAGAACTACAAGCCAGATTAAGTCTTTCTCTCTTTAAGTTTTGGCTGTTGAATACTTGGTTGGACTGATGGGGAAAATCATAGGAAAGGATTCAGTAAAAAAAAAAAAAAAAAAAAAAAAAGACTATTGGAGATTTTACAGATGAAATAGTGTGAAGGCTTTGATAGGATGTGTCCTCCAAGGTTCATGTGTTGCGATCTGGGTCACTAACACAATCAGGTTCAGAAGGTGGACTTGGGAGGATCATTGGACCTTGGGAACCAGTGAAAACCATTAGACAATTAGGGTCTATGTGGAAGTAGGTCACACAGCAAGTGTCCTTGAAAGGCACAACTTTCCTCTGCACCTTCCGCTGGTTCACTCTGTCTCCTCACTGCCACAGCACAGGCATGGTGGTCCCACTACACCTCTACTCCAGTGATGTTCTGTCCAATGCAAACCCACTGCACTGGTGCAGGTAAACACATGCTCAAAACACTGCAGCCATGAGCCAAAGCAATTTCTTCTTCCTCTAAACTGTTTCTCTCGGGTATTTTGTCACAGAGATGGAAAGCTGACCAAGACAAGGGGAGCAAGGAAGGAAAACTTGAAGGTGATGCCACTGTGGTGCAGAAGTCTTCTCTTAAGTACAAGACCCACAGATTGGCACAAGGCTTTTGTGGATATCTTCTTCTTGTGTGTCAAATCTTGGTTCACCTCATGTGCTCCTCCTAGCCCTCTGCTTTTTCACTTTAGTGTCTAGCAGGTATTCTGGAAGTACTGCAACTACAATGAGAGACTTGGAGCCCTATGTAAACACCATTGGTCCACTGCATCACAAACTAACTGTTCATCTAGACCTGTGATTCTCCAACTACATTTAGAGAGAGACATACTTTTCTTTCTTCTCTCTAACCTATCACAAACTGATGCTTTTGCAAAACACAGTACAAAAATAAATCACTAAAAAAAAGGAAGAGCAAAATAAAAGCATGCAAACTATCACCCCTAGTTCTTTCTCATCACTACTGTGCTCAACAGACATAAATTACTCTGCCCAGTGGACATGAATATTTCTAAAATATACTTTAAAGGCCAGACAAACAGCTGAGTGGATTAAAGTACTTGCTTAGGCAAATGTAGGGGCCAAGAGTTCAATCCCCAGCTTCATCCCCGGGGCATCCTAAAATAGGGATTGAGCTTGTTCATGGTGGCAGGCACCTGTAATCCCAGTATTTGGTAGGCTGTAAACAGAAGGATCACTATGGGTCTGATCTACTCAAGGAGATCCTATAGACCCTGTCCTAAATACAAAAATAAATAAATATAAAATATTCTCTGAATTTCTGCTCTAAGCTCACTATTCACTGGCAACACCAAATTGCCAGATGGGCACAAGCCTCCAAGTCACACTGGCCCATAGTCACACTGTGCCCTCAGCACAGTCATCCATGGCCAGCAGCAGCAACATCTGGAGCTTAGTAAAAGTGCTCCTGCCTATCCACAAAGAATACCGGGATAAGCTGCAGAGTCTGTGTTGTAACTAGTGCTCCAGGTGATGCTAACGCATGCTGAAGGGGAGGAACAGCTGGGTTAGAAGACTGTAGTGGTATTTCAGAAATAAAAACGACCATGAGGAAAAGTCCTTGGGTTTTTCCCAGCTTCTTATCTGCCACCTGTATGCTAACTGATAAATTCTGATGCTTCTCCTTGATTTTTTCCTATGGCCTATTTGCACCCAAAGTTAACATAAAATCAGAAAGTGTTCAGCAGGATTGTGAAGTCTCCTGGGGAAATGGAGAACAACCATGTGGCAAAACCCTTTACTGTGTAAAGTTTGAATCTACAGAGTTTTTTTGTTTTGTTTTGTTTTGTTTGACAGTACTGAAGGTAGAGCCCAGGGCATTCCCACTGAGCTACATGAGCAGCCTCTTAATGTTTTATTCTGAGATAGGGTCTTGCTAAATTGCTATGCTGCCTGGCCTGGCCTTGAACTTGTGATCCTCCTGCCTCATCCTCCCACAGTGTTGAGATGAAAAGCATGTTCCTTCAAGCCCAGGTATTATTTTTAATAACTGAATTGTTAAAAGTAAGCAAACATAATTATTCACATTGTCACCTAGCTTTTTTTAAAAAAGATGTATTGGAGGATCTTTTGCATAAAGTAAAACTGGGCCTTTTCTGTATAGTACTCATAAATTAAAACCACAAAACTACCACTCTATTCAAGGTACAATACATATTCCTTACCTGAAGAAAGTTCCCAGAAACCACATGGTAAAACTCTTATCACTCATACAGAGGCCCTTCATCTGTTCCTATGGTTTTAACTTCCCATGGCATCACAGACATGAGATCATTCCAAGTGTGCTGCCTTTTGAGCCTGGCTTCTGTGGCTGGGGTACCACAGTCCCTCACTTTTCCTGTTCAGTAATATTTCATTGCACATTTTGGATGCGAGATGGTAAACTGGAACTCATAGCCATTCACCAGCTGATGCTCATTCAAGCGTTTCCAGGCTTCAAGAACCACGCAGAGCCAATATGAACCACTGCATGTAAGTGTTCATTTTTCTAGGGCAAAAACCCAAAAGGGTGGATTTGTGGGTCACTCAAACATTACTAAGATCATGCTAAATAGTACAAGAAAATGCCAAACTACTTTTCAAACAAGTGCACCACTTCGTATTACGGACGAGGGTCTGGTTGCTCCACTTCTTCGGTAACACTTGGTATAGTCCATTTTTGTCATTCCTTTTTAATCTAACTTACTATAAAAACACACATCAGTACTTCAGTGTGGTGCTATTTTACATCGCACTAATCACTAACAATATTGAGGACTTTTTCATGTGCTTGTCTAAACTCCACATGTGATCTCCGATGATGGGTATGTGCAAATCTGTCGGCTATTTGTAAACTTAATTCTTTTATATAAGCTACGTATTTTCCAAATGTTTTCTTCCAGGGTATACCTTTCTTCTTGAGTCATTTTGTTTATTATTTATTTATTTATTATTGATTTATTTTCTTGTGTCATCCTAAAAATAGATGTATGCTTTTAAAATGATAGTTTTAAAAGAAAATGTAGTGCTCTTTTAAAAACAGATTTTAATTTTGGAGAGCCCCTATTTATCTTTTATAAATTTTATTTTATGAATTCTGTTTTTAGTGTTATAGCTAAGAAATCTCTGTCCAACCCATGATCACTAAAACTTTCTCTTATCCTTTCTTAGAGAAGTGTGATCATTTATGATTGTACTGGTTGATGCATTGTGGCAACTGGAGAAGCTGGAACTTTAATTAAGTGACTCAGCAGAGAGCCAGGATTCTTAGTCTATAAACATCCTCATCCTGGGCAAGAGGAGGGTGTGGACACTGTGGGAGTTCTGCACAGGCAGAACTCCCAAGGGAGCTGATTTATAATCTAAGGAGGGGAGAGAAGCTGGCTAAAAGCTGCAAGGACTGCCCTTCCCTTTATTCTTTGTTTTCTGCTGCCACCAACTGCTGCTCTTCTCTGCCATGTGCCACTCTGCCAGGGAGCCTTTTGAGTATAGACTGAATCCTCCACAAACTGTAAGCTAAATAAACTTTTCCTTCCTTAATTTTGGGTGTCAGATATTTTGTCCCAGCAAAGAGTAAAAAGTAACTGAGACAATGCTTTTATATTTAAGTTTATAATCAATATTGAGCTAATTTCTGTTTCTAATTTAGGGTTGAATTTCTCTCTCCCTCTCTCTCTTCCAAAAACATTCTGATTGTTCCAAAACTATGTCTTGAAAAGGGTTATGCTTTCATCATCGAGTTGCCTGAAAGCTTTGTCAAAGATCAATACTTAATGAATATGTAAGTTGATTTCTGAGCTCACTGCACTATTCCATTAGTCTGTCAGTCTATGTGTCAATAATTCTTGAACTTTTAGTTTTGAAAATATTTTAACTAATTTACTCTGCTTTCCCCAAAGCACTTTATAGTAAGTGAACCAATGTCTGCCAAAGAAAGAAAAGAAGAACAAAGGAAGGAAAATATAAAAGGGCTAAGGAGAGAGGGCAGGAGGTTAGGAGAGAGGGAGAAATCCTTCTGACTTTCAGTTGGGAGTGTATTCACTCTACATATCAATTTGAGGAAGCTGACATTTCAGTAACAATCATTCAAATCCATAAACGTTATCTTTTTACTTAGTTCCTCACTTATCTTTTGTTCATGTTTTGTACTTTTGTTATCTTCACACCCAAACTCCCATATTGTTGAAGCCACTCCCCAATTTACTTTCTAAACTACAATTTATAATTTTCTATTGAAACAATATAGAAGTATTTCTTACTTTTGCATACTGATTTTTATATCCTTTGGCTTTGAGAAATTCTATAGGGTTTTATTTATTTATTTATTTATTTAGTTAGTTAGTTAGTTAGTTAGTTAGTTAGCTAGCTAGCTAGCTATCAGGACCTTGCTCTGACACTGAGCTACATTCCTGACCCACTGTAGGGCTGTATGCGCAGCATATCCCCAGTCGACAGAGACATGCTGTTTCCTCTCTTCCCTACTCCGTGGTTTGAATTTCTTTTCTTGTTACATGTGTTCAGCATTACGCTGAACAGCAGTAGTCAGAAGCAGTACCCTTTGATGCTGATCTTAGGAGAAATGTACCTAAATCTTTGACTATTTACTAAGATATTATCTGTTGGATTTTTCATTGATGCCCTTTATAATATCAAGAGAATTCTACACTGTGTAAAATAGTATAACCACTTTGTAAATCAGTACAGATATTCCTTCAAAACCAAAAACTAAAAGTTCCATTTGACTCAGCTATTCCCCTTCTAGGTATCTTTCTGAAAGAATCAAAGGCATCATATTACAGTGATGTATCCCTTCCCATTAAGCAGCACAATTCATCACAATTAAAACTTGCAAGTGGGTTTCGTGTCCATCAGCAGATACATGGGTTAGAAAATGTGGTGATTATATGCAGTGGAATATTATTCTGCTATGAAGAAAAATAAATTTAGGTTATTTGTAGGAAAATACATGCACCTTGAGACCATAATATTAAGCGAAATGAACCAGCCATTTGGACTTAAATATCACATGATTTCTCTTATAGGAGAAGCCCAAAGTATAAGGAACTAACTACATACTACATGACATACACAAAACAAACAAGCAAATAAATGAAAGAGATTAAGAGACAGATGAAGGAGGAGGAGGGAAAGGAGATTAGCAAGGACTTAAGATGCATCATGTATACACACCAATTCTCCACAAGGAATATAAATAATTCTACTAAAATATGTACTAATTAAATAAGAGTTCTCTAATTCTTAGTATGTTTAGTTTTATCACAGGTGGGATGTTTAATTCCTACTGACTTTTCATATATTCATTGAGGAAAGTTACTTCTATATTCATAAGTAAATTTAATAGGTTATATTTTTAAGATAGTGTCTATAGCGCAATATTAAATGATAGTTTTAGGCTCGAAATGTGTGGCTGTATTCCCAGAGCTCGGCAGGCTGAGGTAGGAGAATCACTGCAAGCTCAAGGCCAGCCAGGGCCACAAAATAAGTTCATTGACAGCATGAACTACATAGTAAAACCCTGCCTCAAAAAATAAAATAAATAAAAAACTAAAAGATAGATTTAACATTCACATTCTTTGCATACTTGAGAAAACACTTAACAATTTCTGTGATTTCTGACAATAACAACAGTACCAGCAGTAAAGGAAATTTCAGACCCATCTGTGTTTAAAAAAATGAGAAGAATTTACAAACAAGGATGTTACCAGTTAATCTGGGGCAACATCTTATCTACTGCTAGGTCTTCTAATCATGTATTATTTATTTTTCCTTTTTCTCAAGGTTTGTCTTTTGTCCTATAGAGACATGGCTTGGTATAAAATTTCTAGCATCTCTAGTTTCTGAGAAAATTAACAACATTCTTTTATTCCTAGCTCTCCAAAAGAAATGGAAGCTTGTCTTGTTTTAATGGACACTATTAATTTTGTTCAAATGAGGAAGCCAGAGGTCATCCTCCAATCTTTGATTCTCAATGTTCCATCTGTATCGTACTGAATTTGCCTCGCTAGTTGATCCCTTTCCTTCTGCATGGAGTCCAGCACTACTATCCACAAAATTCAAGTCCTCACCATGAGTCCTTGTTTTATATCACAGGTTACTGTGATAATATACTGGTCCTATAACTCATTTTGAAGCTTCCAATTGAAACATAAGGTTTAAATTAGTTTTCAACCTTAAATTATTCAGTGCCCAGCCTTGAGGCTCAGAAGAGTAATCACCACATCCTGTTCCTCTGCAGGTAAGGTCCACTGTGCAGGATTCTGTATCAATAAGCCCCATATTTACCCAGGGTACTTTACTGGCAAAGAAAAATGGTGTGTATTTAAGGTCACTGAACCTAAGAGATGCAGATTTACCATGTAGAGAAAAGGATATCTACTCATTTCTGGTCATTTTTCTTCTGACCAAAGAAATATGGTAGAAAATAGTCCTTATGCCCTCCTTTGATCATGATCCTCAATCCTAAAAGTAGAGTTGGAAGCAAAGAAGGCCCAATACTCAATGATGGATCCATTATTAAGCCCGAGGCTAGTTGGTGGGCCTCTAAATCCTGGACATCGTACATGATGCTGTAGTGCTGATGTTGCTGCCTTCTTCTCTGTGCCCAAGGTCACAGGAAGTGAATGCTCTAGTCTCTCAGCTCAAGAATGACTGGTGCTTTCAGGAGGTGATCCTTCTGTGGAGGGCTGTCTTGCACATTTTATACAGGATATGTGCAGCATCTTGGGTCTTCCCAGAAATGAGTAGCAGCTACCTCCCACCGATGACAATCAAAGACATCTTCACACATAGGTAAATTACCACTGGGAAGGGGGAGATGACCTTTGATGGAGAATCACTGCTCGAAAAAATAGATGCTATGCACTCCCCATGGAGTCTGGGGACAAGAAATGTTAAGGTATAGAATTGGTCGTGATCCTAGGCAGTGCAGACTGATTCTCAGGGATTGTAACAAATGAAATAAGGGAGAGAAGGGAAAACAGCCTGCAGTGAAGATCATAGCACACCATGAAACCTGCAGATGGTGTACAGAGCTTCTCTACTGTCAGCAAAAATCACCACACTCCTTGCATGCCTCCTGACTTTACACTCTCATCTCTTTGCATATAATTTCCCTCTCCACAAAATATGCTGTGTCATCTTCATGTGGCTGCATGACCATGGCAAACAGGAAGTAGAGATGATAAACATCAGAGATAATAGTAGAGCAGCAGGCACTTTCATACAATGTGTATATAATTTTTGTAGGCCAGTATCACCTTTGCTTTTGAACTAAGCAGCTGCTGCAGTGTGTGCCCCTATATCTACCGAGTGGTCAGATCCTCCCTTCTCCTGTGGAGCCCCCAAATGAGGTTTTATTCTATGGAGTACTTTCTGTATAAACACATAAGCCTTCTCTTTTCATTTTAAGTTTTGGAAACAACAAAAGGACACATCATCCATCTACCTCTAAGCTAACTGACTTTCAGAAAGTTAACGATCTATGAATGGACGCATATGCTCATTTTATTCCCTGCTGAAAATAGGCTGTGTGTGTTTGTAGACAGTGCTTGAATTTTTAAATTCTAACTCAACATCTTAATGCATTGAAGAGAAGGACCAGCATGGCCCATTGGTTTAAAGTCAACTACACACACACACATATGCATGTACACACATACAGTCATGTAGTAAAATTTTTTAAATGATGTTTAATCAAAATGTCTAATCAATATGTTAAAAATTGCAATATGTTTTATCAAGATCATTTTTGCTTTTATTGATATTTAAATTTTACCCAAGGCCTAACAATAGGAAATTCATATGAACTCTGAACAATTCAGTGCAACATTGAGGTGTGGAAATTTGGAGATGTTAAAATACATTGAGAAGCGCATAAAATAAAATAAAAAACCTCAGTGGTTTCTCCTAGAAGCCTAATAGCATTTGCCAGCCTCATATTTATCACAGATCTTGACATTTCATGGACGTGCTGATTTGTTGACTGACTGACAGAAAATTTCCAAAATTACTTATGCTTTTTTTACAGTAAAAGTCTAATCAATTGTCCTATGACAGAAACATGATGTTTAAGTGACATTGCTTGTGTGTTCACAAAACACTGTGACCACTTACTGTCTCCCTGGCAAAGTAGAGGTCCGAGTCTATAAGCTGCCTCTGAATGGGGCCGTCCGGTGTCTGTAATCACTATCTTAGTCACTGGCAGATGATCTTTGTAGGAAAGGAATCCAGTGTCATTGGTCCTAAAGAACAGAAAGTAGCAAGAAGACAATTGCTAAAATTATTCTGATTAATATAACTCTACTATAAATAATAATTCTCCTTGCATTTCAAAACCAAGATATTCTAAGCTACATTTGCACATGTACCATAGTGTATGTATCCAACTGCTTACTGGGGCATATAAAGTCTGGTAGCATCTTAATATCTCTTGCACACATTAAAATATAGGATATAAAATATATGGTAAATATTATATGCTATAAATCTAGAAGTTGAATATTTTTAACTTTAGTAGACACATCACCTACCTGTTGACTGAAATGGTTAATTCACTATAATTTAGTATAACAACTGAGCCAGGACACAGACCTCTACCATTTTACTGTTTATGGTTTTTCTCCTACGATTTCCTGTATTTCTGTTTCCTCTTGGCTGCCTCACAGCCCACTGCATATTGTTTTGTATTCAATCTTATTTTCTCAATTAACCTTTTAGCTAAAAGTTTGTTGATTGTATTTTAATGTTCAATATATGTATTGCAAAGTGCATCCTTCATTCATCATGGGCTACTTTTATGTTGTCTAAAAGTAGAAAATGTCAGAAGCTTCCTATTGATTAATTTATTCAATAACCCTTCACTCACATACTTGTTTTGTATGCTATTGTTATCATGAATTTAAACCTATTATAAACTATGCATTTTAATTAGTGAATTTTATTTTTATAATATAAAAGAATTTAAATACATGGCTTGTATCTTTATCAACACAACCATAATACCAGACCACTTGATATAATTCTGAATATCTGAGTTTTCACGTGATATTAATTCCCTTTAGCCTAGAGAATTCCTTAGAATCTTTCATTTCAGATGTTGTACTTTGATACTTTACAATTCATATCTCTTTGTCTAACATAGTTCTGAATGTATTTGCTTAAAATTCCTTCTTCATTTGTTATAATCAATTTTACCTTTACGTCTTTAAACATATTAATCATAGTAGTGTTAATGTTTTGCCTGGTAATTTTTTCTTCTGTGTCACAGTATTTATCTAATAACTTTTTAATTTCTTGACTATAGAACAAACTACACTCTTCTATGAAATATTCTGTAAGTGGTAACAGCCTAGATATTACATGCATTGTAAAGAATCTGATTTTTGTTACTGAACCTTGAGGATTTCATTTTTATTTTTACAAGCACATAGTTAAATCACAACCTTCACAGAATAATGATGAATTGTGCTTTACTAATTGACTATAAATATAATTTGAAAATGGAGGACTACTTCTACATTGCTTCAAAGAGAATGACAACTAATGGACACATGACAGTCTTCTTTTTTTTTCTACTATGCAAGTGAGATGGCCATGACATATGATCACTTTTAAAAAAACTCAGAAGAACTTTGAACTTCATTAGCATTCAGGATTAAATTGTACTGCATTCCCCCAACAACTACCTTTGTCTATTTCTTCATTGGGCTAACTTGGTATGCACATGTTGTGTGATTAATGTAAGAAAATAAGTTTTATCTTGAAAAATGAAATCATACAACAATCACCATTCACTCCGGTCAGCGTCGCAATTGCAGTGATATTGATCATCAATGCAGTTCCCTTCGAAGCCACAAGTGCATTTTTGTGGGCCAGGCACAGAACCTCCCCAGTAGGTCTGAGTTTCATTGGTTCTTCCAACCCACCAGCTCAGAGGAGTTCCATCTGAAAGACAAATGTGAGAAATGTGCCATCTGCTTCCTTGCCAGCCTAAAAACCTTTCTTCCTAAATCACTAAAAAGAATGAAGATTGATATGATATAAAGATACACTAAATGCTATAATTGATGGCATTTCCTGATGACTTTTTTGAAAATAGTTTATCATCATTTTAGATTTAGATATATTTTTACTTGAGCAGAAAAGAAACCAGCAATTTCAATTTAATTTAAGTACTATCGTTAAAAAATGTACTGGGACCAGGTCATCTATACAATTTCTTTAAAAATAGTTTTTGAAACAAATGAACATTAAGACATAAAATGTAATCATTAACATAACAAAGCCAAATTGATTTAAATTATGAAATGCTCCATTTAAATAAAACATAGACCCTTACGTAAGGGCACAGATTTTTCTCATGCATTTATTGACTAGAATATAGTCACTGTTGATTAAACCCTAGGCCTGGCATTGTACTCCCTCATCATGATTGAAGATTTATTTGGAGGCCTGTATTTTCTCTTCCATTTAAAGTCTTGGCTATTTATTTGGAGGCTACAGAAATAACACTGAAAGATCTTCATGCCTCAAGCGAATATTACACTAAAAAAGTTTCCCATAGCCAAATGCATCTTTTTTCTAGGATAAATGTTCATCTACCAGCTCCTTCTCAGAGACTAAATATGATGCCAAGGAGCTCAAGCAAAGAATAGACAGAAATTTAGGCCAGGATTTGTACAAAAGGAACTGACACGTGTAGGCGATGTGTCTTAGAAGAAATGCAGGGAAAAAAATCATAAACATTTGAGAATCAAGGGATGAGAAGACTGCAAGTTAAGGCAGATCAATCACCTCCTCAGAGATGTATAATCATTTTTCTGTTAACTTTCAGTTGTCACCACCAGTCCCGCTGAGAATCTGGTTCTTTGGCTAATTTTCCCCCTTTACTTGCAAATGTCAGTGTTCATTTTAACTTACTACCAGATTGTCCCCTGCTAATGCTGACAATCTCTCTCCAGCTATGTTAAGAAAAAGAAGAAAAGCAAAACCAGCATATTGGAAATGTGAGCTATACATATAAGTATTAATACTGAGTTTTCATATTTGTATTTGTGTGATTAACTTATTACCAAAAGGTCAAGTTTACAACAAAAAAATGTACTAGATATATGTTAATGCACAGCAAGGGATGATCAAAAATACATTCAGTGATTAATTTTTTTAAACTCTTTTATTAATTAATTTATTTATTTTATTAATTTTATTGAGAAACAAATAGCAATGAGACAGTTTCAAAACAGGTTAGTAGGACAGTTACAATAAATAATACATTGCATATTATTGTCTTCATAGTAGTTATTCATAGGACAAGACATTAGCACAAATCTTCTCATTGAATAAAGAGAATGTAGCTATATATCTATCCTAACTATTTTGTATGTACAGATATATATATATATATATATATATATATATATATATATTGCCGAGAACAATGGCCTAATTGTGCTCAAAGCAAATGACAATCTTCAGCAACTCCTCAAGCACAATCTTGAGGATTTTGACAAGAATTAATGACAATGTTTCTTTTACTATAATAAATATTCTTATTTAAACATTCACCATAGTTTTCAATTGCTCTTCATTAATCAAATGTTTAAGACATGGCAATGTATCCTCTTCCACCTATTCACCAGGTATGCCATCATGTAACTTCTGGCTCGTCCCAAAATTAAAAGAACTGTGAAAGGTAAATACATGAACTGATTCAGGACACAGCAGTCACCAGGACAGTACAACTGAGACTCTTCCTAAAGAACACATCCAGAACAGCTCAAAAAAAAAGCAAGAAAAACAGCTAAGTGTATTAGAAGTAAAAAAGGATATTTTAACAGGGGATTAATGCCAACAAGTCCTCTGCTATAACATTTTTAAAAATAAAGTACAAGTATTCAGCCTAGTGTTCAGTCATCTATATATGTTCATACACAGAAAAGAAATCATTATTCATAAATACAAAATCATGTTTTCTCATCTACATTTCCTATTTTCCCTACAAAGTAGAAATTACTGAATAGTTTAATAATCACATACCTTGGGGATATATACATATATTTCAGCTGAAAAAAGAAAAGAAAATCCTGCCGTTTAAGACAAGGATGGGGGCCTGGGAGATAGCTCAGTAGAATAAGTGCTTGTCTGGCAAGCACAAGGGCCTGAGTTCAATCCCCAGTTCCACCAAAAAAAAAAAAAAAAAAAAGACAAGGATGAAGATGGAGTAGATTATACCAAGTGGACTTAGATCAATATTCAGCTACAGTGAGGAGTCAGTTCCATACTAAACTGGGTATGTTAGCCACAGCCACGCTGCTCTGAGGAGCAGGAAGGAAAGGAGCTCACTGACCCACTCTGCGTGAGCTCTGCTATCCAGTTATAACAACAGCCCTTTGGATTGGCTTTATCTGGACCATTTTGGGGTAATTTTGTTTTTTTGTAATTTAGGGAATAGTCTACAGGGTGTTCAGGGTCTCGCTACTAGATGGGACTCAGTGATTGGCGTATTTACAGTCTCCCAAGAGCAGGGATTACAGGCACATGACACCACACTTAGTCTCAATTGCCTTCTCAGCATGCCCTGAGGGCAGGGTCAGCACAGCAGGCTCTAGGATGGAATCTGGATCCTCCCCTCCATGGAAGCACTTTAATCAGCTGAGCTATTTGGCTGGCCCTTATCTGGTCCATTATGAAGGAGAGAAGACAGAGACAGAGCGAATCACTGACCCATTCATTCATTTTATGAATCAAAGATTCTTCTAAGTTCTGTATCTAGAAGATAAATGACCTGGAAGCTGAAGTTACCTCTCCCCACCTTATAATTTCTTTGCTGCTACTCAATCTTCATACACAGAGAGGACTAAATTCTTAGTGAGAGATGATATTTATGCTGGGCCTGGAAGGGCCAAGCCAAGCAAGATGGGTCTGGAAGGATCAAAGACCACAAGAGACTATTCTGAAAAAGTGGAGAACAGGGATGGGAGGAAACTCTGGTAGAGGAGAGAAAATAACCTAGTAGTAAGTGGATGGAGAATAAGTAGTAGAGATGCTTCATTGGAAATGAAAGGTTCACATGTTATGGGTTATCTATATAATGTAATATTCCTATGAAACATATTTTAAAAATAATTCTTACTATTCTCTGCAGAATTTTAGTCCAGAACCTGATGAATCCAGGAATGCACATTAATGAGCAGTCTCACTACACAGTATCTTCTGTAATAGCTCAGCAAAGCACACCTGAGTATAAGGGCTAAGAGCCAGTGCATTGGGACAGAGAAGGAAGCTACATCAGCAGGGCCTAACCAGAACACGCGGTCTTTGTCTCTGAGTGAAAGCTCTGTTGAACAAGTGAGCAACAACAAGTCTGAGAGCCAGGAGACTTATTTTTGAGAAAATAAAAGAAAGGACTAAGATTTTTATTGTCTTGCCAGATGTAGTGGCAAACACATGTGATTTTAGCTACTTGGGACACTATGGCAGAAGAATTGCAAGTTCAGGGTCAAAGTCAGATAAACTCTGTCTCAAAATAAAACTAATGAGAGATGAGGATGTAGCTCAGTAGCCAAAGGCCTCTGGTTCAGATCCCCAGTAACAGGCACAAAAAACTGGTCTTCTGATTTCTTCTTGAGCTACTAAACCAGCTGTTCCCAGCAGCAGCCTTTTCTAATTTTCAATTATCCCCACAGGCAAACTGTCAACAATTCATGAAAAAGAGCCACACAGAACAGTCACTTTCAGAAATGGAGTCATATTTATATTAGCTCTTTTTCATGATAAAAGGAAGCTTAGGTGTCACTTGCTCTTTCTAAGGATAAACCCTGTGCATTCACAGAAGATCACAATGAATCCTCACTATACAGTTATCCCATTAAGGCCAGGAGGAGAGTCTGAAAGCAATCAAGGCTTTGAACAAAGCTCAATGTAAATTGACCTTGTTCTTTTCTTCAGGCAAAAGCATCTCCGTGACTTCCAGACTGTGACATGTTTGCTAAGCACGCAGTCCTTCAGCACCTCGGTGGAATTGAAATTCTCTGGAGCTGGTCGCGTGAGCACGCTGCACACCACAGACAGCAGGGCTGATGCCTCAGTTTACTTACCTTGCTGGTTTGCAAGCCGTGATTTCTTACAGTAGTATGCAAGCTCCTGTTCACAGTGCTCAGCACGGTTAATTGTGGCCTGGAGTTGCTCCCTGCTGGCCGTGTACTCGAAAACACCAGCATAAGGATTCTCTGGATGAGTATTTCTGACTCTTGTTAGGTCAGAGCCATTGTGCTGTATGATGGTCCATGCAGTTTCTTGTATGCAGAAATGGGGGAAGAAAGAGAGGAGACCATCACTAGTCTGCAAAAGTTAAAATAAATAAAGAAAATCAAAATCACCTTTTTTCTGAATCAGATGTTTCTAGTCACCTAACTTCTCTGAGAAGTAGATTCAACACAAATAGAGCTTTGGAAATTTTGAACTATAGCAAAGTAACTCTTCTCCCTAAGATGCATACCATTGCCGTCATTTATAGTGATTTTATTTTCCTTTCTCATTTTATTTACCAATACAATATTTATGATGAAATCTATTAGAAAAGTTGATTGTTAGATTTTTGTCATACATTTCATTTCATCAAATCTGGTATTTTCTCTTTCAGAAAGATGCATCACTGTTTCATGTTCCCTCAAGAGAGGAAAGTTCTACCTTTTAGAATTGTACAGCATTACTGATTGTTGATAGATCCAGAATTCAGAGAGGTTACAATGTGAGAAAGGACACTTGCTGTGAATGTTGAGATATTTTGTATCATAGAATGTGAGCAATTACTTTTTTATTCTAACAAAGTATTTATGTCACCAGCAGCAAAAAGAAAGTCATATATATATATATATATATATATATATATATATATATATTCCCTACTCTTTAATCAACATTTAAGTGGGTACACATGCATCTCTTTTCAAATCAAATTTTCAAATATCTCTTTTAGTACCATGTGATCTGTGCACTTTGGCAATGTAGTGGAAATTTATTCATTGGAAATGAACACATCCAACAGGGCAACAACTAACACTGAGCATAAAAAAGGTTTCATTGCTGGTACCTGGGTGCTGGTAAGCATTTCCATCACTCTGATCATCAAAATTACTTAGAGGGAATTAAAATTTCACAGTGTGCATAACAGAAGTTGCATGCATTTGTCCCCATCTTCAGCTTTCCCTTTCTATACTGTGTTTGCTCCAGTAAACCAAGACACAGAAACAGAAAAGATCTCTGGTTTAATGAGTCACAAACAGAGTGGGAATTGTCAAAACTCTCCTACTTATGTGTTATTAAATCACACCTCTTCTATGATACAGAGGAATGGTGCAAATTGAAAAAAAACAGCAGTGCCTAATAGTTTTTCCACCTCTTTTTAAGTAGCACATTCACAGGGCTCAACAATGCAAACAAGATAAGGAGATGAACATAGAAAATGTTCACTCTCACCCTTGTTCAGTCAGCAGGACAGTGAGGAGACAGGGAGTCTTATGGCCTTTCATATGTGACTAATGGGAAACCATTGCTAATATTTTTATTTCCTTGCATTCCAGTTCCCCCTACAACAGCAGTGGTGAACTTATGATACATGTGTTACAGCACGTTTTTCATCAAAAGCTCTGGAAGTTTCTCCACCACTGCCCTAGAGCTTTGTCAGTAGGGTGCTTTCTTCAAAGAGAAAATGATCTCTAAGCTAATGGAATTAATTGTGGGTGTCCAGCAGGACAGGGTAGAGGCCATCAGAGGACATGATTGCAGATCAGGCATGGATAAGTCAGGTAAAGTCTAAGCTCCAATTGTCAAATGTGGAAGATAAATTGGCACAATGGCCAATAGGGTAGGTTGGAAACTCTAATTTTTGCCAACTCAGCCATGCTGTTGGAAGTTTCAGGTTATTATTAAACAGGCAAATCTGGGGGCCTCTCTTCTGCTAGACTGAGCTTGCATTGTTGGGTAGAACTGCTCACCTTTTCTTGTGGTGAATCAGCGGTGTTCGCAAGTAGCTGCCAAAAGAGCAAGACAATAAGCCAGCCTGAGGCCTTTGTCTCTTAGTCCTTTGGGTCATACTGCAGGAAACATCTCTGTAGTTTACCATCCACTGGCTCCCAACTAGCATAGAATTCTAAAGGGGTTTTAGGATGTACTAGGAAACTCAAGGGCAATATTCATGGCAACCCTTAACAGGCAGCTCATAGGAATGTTTTCTTCAGAAATTCTAACCTATTTCCACATCATAGTAGTTTCTTTAAGCAGTTTTCTTTTTTAATTAAAAATGTTACAAAGTTAAAGAGCCGCCGCATCCATGAGACTACATGGGCTTCCAAGGAAAAGCAAATGCCATGAAACTCACAGTAGATTCTGAGTGATGGAAGCAGACACCATGCCTTCAGTACTCTCCCTTGTGGGGCATTAATGTGGGCATGTCTGGGGCTTACAGTGAAAAATCTCCTGTTCTCCTAGAGGTTTGTGCTCATCGAGATATCTACAAACACCGATTGAAAAATAATAACTATGGCAATCATAGACTTCATCTCAAACTTATAATACAATGTTTTGTGGTTGATTTCATAATTCATACTATGAGATAGTTTCTGGCATGCAGTGTGTGTGTGTGTGTGTGTGTGTGTGTGTGTGTGTGTGTGTGTGTGTGTGACTATGTTGGACCCAGGAACTTCACAGTAAACTACATTCCTAGCCCTTTTCTTAATTTTCTTTTTCTATTTTGAGACAAGGTCTTGATAAGTCCCTAAATTGCCAGAGACATGTATAACCTTCAGTGCCATGCCTCAGCTTCCCAGAGTGCTGGAATCACAGGTGTGTACTATGATATCCCATGGTTCCTGACATGCTAGCCATGGCATCTCCTCCCATTAGCACAAAGGGCTGGCACAATGTGCAGAAGATACAAGTTGGAGCAGAAGAAATCAACAGACAAATCAATAAAAACAAGGTGGTGTCCCCATGCCAAGTTATCAGATTCTAATTCATGGCAGCTGTGAAACTGTCCCTGACATTCTGTTATTTTATAGCTGTGAAACGTAGGTCATTTCTAGGTTTGCAAAATAAAGTCTAAAATTATGGAGGGACATGTAATTTAACAAGCTGTCCTGTCTCATTTACAGACCCCATCTGCCTAGAACCAGATATGCATCTATTGTTCTACCTACCTACCTATCCTAACAAACACAAGGGCTTTGGAACAGCATCTATTTACTTCCAAAGAATCTCAGTAGTGTGGATGCCTCACAGCCTAGATTCCTGTGAGCCGATACAATTATGAAAGGTACACCCAACACTGCATGCTGTCCTTGCACTCCAAGAGAGCCAGCCAACTCTGGTAGGATTGGGGTTGACAGAGGACAATCAGAGTGAATACCTGCTTCTTCCAAAGAGTCAGGGAGAGAGTTTATCTCTGGAAGGTAACAAATCTGCTGCAAGGGAAGAGGTACAAATCCTCAGGCTTTTATTACTCTTAGAAAGTAGACAGTGCATCTGCAGAAGATAAGCCCTTAAATCTCTCTAGAGAATTTACTATCTTTAACTTCCAAAACACATTTACATTTAATCACACTTTAACCAAAGTTGGTAGGATTGTTAGGATCATTTTGCTTTTTAGTCTTTGGTTGCTTGCAGTTTTGTTTGTTGTGTGGGTTTGGGAGTATGCTTGCTTTGGGTTGATTTTTGTTTTTGTTTTGCTTTTAAAAAGGAAGTATTAGGTCCCTGTAAGTTATTAATTCTGTGGATAAGCAAACAGCTTCTCCCTAGCAGAGATCTCATTCCAATATTCCTAGCTCATCCTTGTCTCTGTTCTTTGGATTCTCCTTTGAACTAGCTTAAAAGCTTACCAACTTCTTCATTAATAATAAATTTAAATCTCTCTAAAATATGTTTTAAGCACTTACTTTCATATCTGTATGAGAGTCATGATTTCACTTTCCTGAAAATTATCCTTTGCTAAATGCAACAAGAATTGGAAGCTACAGCGACACAGGGAAATGAATAAGAAGAGATTGCTGAAATAGACAGAAAAATCTATGAAGTTTAAAAAATAGGATAGCAATTTGGGCTTGCTGGTGTCTCTCCCTAAAGAGATTTCTAATAATATGAATTGTAAATAAAGCTACTGAGTAATTAAGAACTTGATTTACCTTAGGCTGACTGCTACTTTTTAGTGTGACAACAGTGTAAAGAAAAGATATGCTGTTTAAGCAACACGGTTAGTTGCAAAGCTGTGGCACTTCATGCTAATAGCTGAGGGTGACAGATGTGATAAAGACCTGAAGAACAGGTGGAAGAGTTGCATTAAGGCAAACAGGAAGGATGAAGGGAAGAAGAGTGAATGTTCTGGAGCCAGCCATATGGGTGCATTGGAATATTGATAGTTAATTGTTAATTTCTAAGCTATTAAGAAATCTTTAATATTAAAGTCCCTAAAGTAAAAACAATTACATTATTAGCTCTTATGCTTGAATCGCATGAAGTATTTGTTGATAATGCAGAAACCTGGACCTTGGTTTCTAAATTTACTGAGTCAGAGAGAAACTAAAGCCAGGCATCCCAGTAATGCTATAGTAGAAAGTGGTAAAGTTAACACGTAGAATTTCCATTTCCATTTTTAAATTTACATTTAAAAGCCACTGTTCTAGTGCTCATCACTTCCTTCCCACTGTAGCAACTGTCCCTACAAAGTAATGTTTGATGATGAAAAACTTTTTAAACATAAAGCTATCATGTTACAGAAAGGACAGTGAGTTTAGTGCATAAGAACAACCCTCTGCATCTCAACAGGAACAACCACTGGGATTCATCTTATCTGAAGTATTTTTATGCTATATTTAGAATACTCTATTCACAAAGAAATTTCAGTCTTTAGCAGAGTTTGGGAAATTACCCATTCGAATAGATTTTTTTGTTGTTGTTCATATTGTTTAGCTTGTAATGCTAAGAGATATTTGAATCTATGTAAAGCCATTTGAAAGACACTAATTCTGGGTTTAGATTTTTTTATACAGGATACACATTTGGGAGTGGTTGATTCAGCATTTTTTTCTTGGCTTAACAATTGCTGGCTGAATTAGATAACTAGAAAATACAAGTAATAAGACTTTGATCAAAGATATTTTTTCTAGTGGCAAAGCCTTCACATGGTGACATAAAAGACCCAAGAATCTGTCTCTTGATCTACCTAGCTCCTCTCATATTTTTAGCCTGCTCTCCTTCCACCTCCTGAGTCTGGGTATCCTCACTTGCTAAACATGACACATGAGGTGTTTTGGAAGCTATAACCCCAAGGTTGGCGTGCTCTGGGGCTGTCACTTGTGTTGACTATGATTTGATATTCCAGAACCTCTAGAGACATGTCCTGTCCCTGAGTACATCTGTGTCTCTGCCCCTTAACATCTTGCAGGTGTAATTCAGTAATTTACACAGAGCCAATACATTACTGAATTATTGCCCGTAGTAAATATAAGCGAAAGAGAGATAGACAGTCGGCCCCCATCACTCATGAATTTGCTGACTTGCTAAAACATATTTCTAACCCCAACATTTTTGCAGACATGCACAGAATAGCAAAATATATGTGTATCCAATATAGATGATCCCGGCTGAAGCTGAACAAGTGGGTGCCCTGTCTCTTGCATCAGCTCTCAATTTGTAAACCAATGTCCTACTTGTGATCTGTTTTGTAGCACATTTTTCACAGTTTTGTGTTTCAGGTTGATGTTTTTGTTGTTTAAAATGGACAGCTGATACTGCTGAGGTATTGAGTGATCTTAAATATAAAAAGGCTGGGATGTGCATTAAGTAAACATTGTTCCTTGTGATATACAAGGATGTGGTGGTGACTTCAATGTTAATGAGTCACATACATATGCATGGATATTAAGTAAAGCATCTTTAACCTGAACTACATGTAAAACAAGATCAAATGTTGATTGATAGATCATCACATGCACAAAGGCATCTAATCTTACTGTATTTATCTTAGCCAGAGTTTAGTGTGTGTTAATTCAATGTCCCTGGTGACATCATAGAACATAATTACTGCAAATAAGGAGAATCAGCTTGTGTGTGTGTGTGTGTGTGTGTGTGTCTGTGTGTGTGTGTGTGTGTGTTGTATGATTCTTAAAGCTTCAAAGATAGAGATATTTATCAACTTAGAGTTATCTAATTATACTATCAAAACTTTGTATTGCATGTGTACCTGAATAACTCAAGTTACATTTTGGGCAGCATAGAATTTGCCTACTTCCTTCACAGGTTTATAGTGATTTATGATTTACTGCTAAATGTCACCATACCCAGCTTACCTGAACAGAAATTCTTCGACATTTGAATTCTTATCTTACATTAACAAAGCTTCCTCCTCTTTTGAGACAAGATCTCACTCTGTAGCTAAGAATATCTTTGAGTTCACTGTATTCCAGGCTTGACCTCCATCTCACAGCAGTCCTTTTGCCTCAGCCTCCCTAGTGGTGGGAATACAGGAGTGCACTACCACCCCTGTCAACAAAGCTTTTCTTTTTTCTTTTTGTGACGTCTTTTCAATTTATTATTCCTAGCAGACCGATTTGTGCATACAAAAATCAGGGAAACAGCAATTGAAAACCAGTGGACACATTGGACCCACTCAGGAAGATTGTCTAAGACATTGGTTCTCTCAGTGGCTGAAGCTGACGTTCCTAGCGAGCTGACAGGGAATTTGTGTCATGTAGACTAGGAAGCTTCGTTAGAGGACAAGCATGTGGAACCCACAGAAGACTTTAGCTTGTTTTGATCTGTGGAGCAGTTTCTCAGTGATTGGGTTAACATAGCCACCAAGCACATTATATGAAAATCTCTAAAGATGAATTCTAAAGGAGAAAGGAAGAAAGAAAAAATATATATATACACAAGATAGTGAAGGCTGTTAACGCTGCTAGTTTCTCTTCGCTCATTAAAAAAAAAAAGTTTTTGCTAATATTGTATAGACAAAAAGGTATCGTCTCTATATCTTCTACTCTGAATAACTGCTAGGAAGACAGTGATATGCAAGGCATCAACTATTATAATGGTCCTGAAACTTGGTTTCATTGTAATGTTTACCTCTATTTTTAAAGAGAAGAACTGAGATGAAAGAAGGAGGAAAAAAGACAGCTGATATCAGCTAAGATAATTATACTCTAATTTTATTACTTTATTGAAAGTAATAATTAATGTTTAATTGTTTGATCAATTTGACTACCTATATCTGGTAGCTGAGCAATTACTTTGAATATAACAATATGTAATATAACAACCATTGTTAATTTCCTAACATCTTGCTTTGCAGTTCTGTATCATTCTCATTTTTTTTGTTTTGATTTTGTTTTTAAAATAAAATTTTAAAAAAGGAACCAAAAATATATATTCTATAATGAACCCTGCCCGACAAAGAGATAGAGACAAATGAGAGAGAGAGAGACAGAGAGAGAGAGAGAGAGAGAGAGAGAGAGAGAGAGAGAGAGAGATCAGTGGCTCTGTGGTTTTCTAGAATGATGCAAAGATGAAGAAAGTGCTGCCCTGTATTGCATTTGAATGTACCACATATATCTCCAATTCAAAATGAACGAAAAAAGATTTCTAACCTTTCCCCTCAAACTTTTTCTGGTCACACTTCAAATAACAGCAATTCAAACTCTCAGGCTTTCCAAATCCAAAACTGTGGTATTTTCTCACTTAGCATAGCTACTTCAGCGCACAGCTCTAATCTCCATCCCCATCTGCATTGGTGCTATTTGGGGCAAGCAGCCACCCTCACCAGCTGCCCCTTGGACTTTTGCATTACTTGAAATGGTTTCCTAACAGCTTTCCTGCCTCCTATTCTGCACATCCAGCCCCCTCATCCCTGTGCAGCCCCACTCTTGGGTAGGCATTTCCCAGCACAGGTGCCATCTGGTCCATTAAAGGAAGTCAGATTATACCCCACCATTACTTACCCCCAACACCTTTTCATTGCATACAAAGCAAACAACCAAGGACCTTATTACTCTGCAGTAAGAGTCCTGGGACTCTTCCCCTCTCTGCTCTTTCAGCCTGACTCTCTCCTCCTGCAATACCACTTCCCATTGCTTCCCGTACTCCACTACCCCAGTTCTGTTGCTAGCTTCTGAACACAGATGACAAGATCCCCCACCTCAAGATTGACATTTGCTGCTGTCTCTTCTTGGAAGGCTTCTTCTCCAGCAAGTCACTGCTGGATTCTAAATAGCAAACACTCCTCCATTGCAATGCCTGCCTCAGTCTGATGCTGCCCTTTAGTTTTTTGTTTACTCCATAAATCTTGGACTTCCTAATGCAGCACTGTCCAAAGTAACTTTCTGCCCTGATGGAAATGCTCTACACCAGTGAGGATCCGTACAACAGTCCTGAGCAGGAAGCCACTGAGCAGTTAAAAAGTTGCCAGGAGAATCAGGAACTCCACATTCCATTTCATCTTCTTTTGATTACATTATTTGTTTGAATTTTAAAATGTATTAAAATTCATTTAATTTTAATTAAATTAGAGTTTAAACAGGTATTTGTTACAAGTGACTACCCTATTGGATCGCATAATTCATTTAAAATTCACTCCTAGAGTTTGATAAGGAATGGATTATGTTTTCCTTACTTGAATTTTAATATTTCATTTCCCCCAGTGTTGCTGACTGGAAAGGTCATCTTTCCTTTCACCACACATCTTATCACCTTGACAAAAACATTAATTATCCATGGGTGAATTGTTTACACATCATTTTGTTTCATTGGTATATTTACTGATTTCATTACCAACTACACACTGCTTTATTTAGGATATCAGTATAATGACTTCAAATCCAAGAAATGTGGATTGTTCAACTCTAATTGACTTGATTCTTCTTAGTCCTTTATATTTGCTTGGATATTTTAGGATGTGTTTTCTCATTTTCACCAAAATAATCATACCAACCTCAAAAAAATCCTGCTGGATTTTAATTTAGGTTTGTATAAAATCAACATCAAGTTTGGAACAATGTACACTCTACAATGTTGCCTTCTCTAACCAGTGAAAATTTTGTATTACTCAATATATATAGGCTGCTAATAGATTTCAGTAGTGCCTTGCACTGAGCAGTCTAGAAGCCTTGGATGTCTTTCATTACATTTGTGACATGTATTTGAGATTTTTGATGCTGTCAAAATGCCATCTTCTAACATGTCATTTCCTAATTGCTTACTGCTGGTATATAGAAATAAAATTAATTTTGCATTGTTTTATCCAGTGATAATCTAAAGTTATAATAGTTTGCTACAGATTATTTCAAATTCTCTTTTATAAAATTTTTTTAGTCTGTATTTCTATTAAATAATGTTTTGTTTCTTGTGTGAAGCTAGCACATGTACAGAGCACATCTCAGTTCCTTTCTTCACCCTCTTCCTCTGCTTCCCCTCCCTTCATGCCTTGAGTTCCCTTCCAACTTGAGGAAGATCTACCTCTATGCTTCCCACTGTCTATCCTTTCTTTTACTCCTGATTTGTAATTTGAGTTTTTCATATAAGAAAGCTACTGTGTCTGATTTATTTCACTTAACATTATGGTCTGAAGGTGATCCACTTTCCTACAAATGAGTCAAGTTTATCTTTCCTGGTGACAAAATAATACTCCATCATGTGTCAAAACCACATTTTCTTTATCCATTCATCTGTCAAGGGACACATAGGCCCTTTTCAAGATTTAGCTATGATGAACTGTGCTGCCGTACACATGGATAGGCAAGCATCACGGTAACATGATGTGTTTTATTCTTTTGGAAAGATACCTAGAAGGGAACAGCTGAGCCAAATAGAATTTCTAGTTTTGATCTTTCTGAGGAATCTCTATATCAATTTCCCACACATCACCTGAGCACCTACAAATAATAAGAGTCATAGGACTTTCCTTCCAATATTTATGTTTTTCTACCTTTTCCCTTGCATTATTGCACAGGGTAAGACCTCCAGTTCAATGATGTGTGATAGATACTAAGTCTCTTCACGTGAAAACACTTTCAACAGCTCACTATGAATTTACATAAGCTAAAAGTTTTTGTCGGTACTTTATCAAATGAAAGGAATTCTATTCCATTAGTCATGTAAATTTTTTTCTTGATTACGAGTAGATACTGAATTTCATCGGACAGTTGACTCCTAATATCTATGTCAATTTAAGTAAATAAAAAACTCTACAATATAAACTTCATGTTTATATTGCATCCAAAAAATGAATATTTTTGCATCCAAAAAATGAATATTTCTCAAAGCATATATATATATATATATCTGCTTCAACAAATACAATATATTTTATTTTAGGACATGCAAAACATTGATGATTAGACCTTCTACCTAGACAATACATGCATAAGAAATGACTATATTTTAAATCACTACCACTGAACTAATATTTTAAAGAGTTATACTCAGTTGTTTTACTAAACAATACACATTTTAATCAGGCTGCAAAATTAGATCAATTTCCTACTTAGTTCATTTTAATTTTGTATATTTAAAGTGTTCATGCAGATTTAATGATTAAATAAAGGTTGATTAGCTTACCAGTCATGTTGCAATAGAGAAGGAATGGCCCCAGAGGACCACTTCCATCAGAATCTATGTAATAAAACCCCGAGGTATTTCCTCTGTGTTTATAAGCTTCACATGACTGCTCGTAGATAGCTGCAGAAAGCAAACAAAAAGGATCATTGTAATGAAAGAAAGAGTATGAAGTAAATCTCTAGAATTTTTGGTTTGGTATATGTATGCCTAGCCATAGGAAAAGGTGAAATTTGTACTTTAAAAAAAAATAATTTTTCTTTTCTATAATGTATGCAAAAATGATAAGATAGAAAAAGGAAAGGTGAAATTACATTTATGATACATTTATCGCTCAAAGAAATGAGTTTATTTCATCAGAAGAAAACTTTAACTTAATTTTACATTAGGAAGCATAGGAGAAGAAAAGACAATTATGTAAATGTCAAGCTTCTCATGCGTATAACATGGTCTCTTGTGACATCAATTTTGGAATCTCTAATTCTAATATCACCTTGTAATAGCCTTGCATTTGAAGCATAATAGTGTAATCTTCTTAAATAAACTGCTGTTGTCTGATAATTATGTACTAGAAACATTTTGAATAAAATCCACCTTCCTCTTATAAAATGAACTAAAGGCAAGTACATTTTTTCATAGAACAAAGATAAGTAACAAAGCACATCATCAAAATTTTAGAAGTAATTTGCAAAAGAAATTTAGGAAATGCTCTGTAACAAGAATAGTTAAAATGTAGAGCAAATGAAATGTGTGTATGAAACATGCCCACAAGAAGTCTCAATGTACTTTGATACATCACTGAAAACTCTTTACTATGCAAGTGCTGAATATATAGCCCACGTGTAATACCCACCTTTCATTGAATATTTAGCTAAATGTACTGACTTAATAACGTGACTATTCTTTAAGGGTTTTTTTTCTGTGAAATTGGAAATACATTATCTTTGAAAACCCCTTTCCATCTTGTGTGGGTGAAATGCCTGGTGTCTACTGAGGGTCTTTAGATAGAACCTCTAGAGAGTATTTCTGTCTGCTCACAACTATGACCCCTTTCAGCCTGAAGAAGACAGAATGGCCATCACCCATAGTTCCCTTACCATATTTCAGGTTACTTCTTTAGAGGGGGTAATGCTGTAGGCCGCTGAATTATATAGAAATATTATAGACAGTCAGACAGGGCCAGGCCCTCAAGGAGACAATGTGGAACACAAGGTGACTTTACAACTTGGAAGAGACAGACATTCCCACATGGGCCACACCTCAAGACAAAAGTGGAAATGAAAACAGCTACATACTTCTCCTAGGGGAGGGCATCAGGTATTAATATTCTAAATAGGTATAAATCACCTTGAAAGAGCCCAAATGAATCACTAACCCAACCTCAAACAGGAACAACAGGAAGAGACCCTGTCCTGTATTCATGCCCGCTTGCTATGTGACTAGCTTCCCCATTTGGTACTGGATTTAATCAATTTTACCTGAACAGTGGTGCTTGTAACCTCATTGGTTGACCACAGTTTTGTCCCACCTCATGCCCACCTAAGCGAGTTTCCCATGTGTTCTCCACCACCTTAGACCTGCCTCACCATATGATTTTCCTCTGTAAGAGTTCCTGGAAGAGACAGCTTACTGGGGACAACCAGCTCGGACCCCCCCCCCACTCCATCTTTCAGACAGGAGCTTTCTTTCCCTCAATAAATACATTCTGCTCACAAAAAAAAAAGAAAAGCCCTTTCTAGAATCTATTTTAAATTTCTGAAAATTATGTTAGTAAGTGTTTAGGCAACATGAAATGTTGTGGCTAACTTGTTCAATGCCACAAAATTTTAAAATAATCATAGGTAGTTACTTCACTTCTGCATAATTTGATGGCTTCATTTTGTTCCTATTATATATTACATAGAAAAAAATAGCTAGGTATGGATCACTTTCCAGTTATATTTCCATTTTGTGCTCTGAGATTGGCACATAAAATGATTTGTTTATATTTCCAAATGCACATGCATATGTTCAAAAAGAAAGAAGCTGGAAGGATGCATGGACAACTGGGATGGAGATGGACACAGGAAAGGACACATGAGAGGATAGAGATAAGTGGGAGGACTTGTGCTTGACATGTACTGCTAGACTTTTTAATAACATGACTGTTCAATGTATTGTCTCCCAATGAAGCTTTCTATGAAACTGTCTCTGCCTCTTCCTTCTAACCAGATCTGTTTTCCTGGCCCCACTTCTCAAGGTGGATATTAACAAAAAAGCTTTAGCTTCATTTACACAAATAGTTGAGAATCTGACAAATTCATTATGGAACCAAATGGCAGGCCACAGATGAGAATACCTTTTCATTTATCGTCTATTTTTTTCACTCACAAATGTTTGTGTTTATATTTAGATGTAGTCATTGATAACAATTAAAATGAATTATTAATTGATTAAAGTATAGTTAATAGCTATCAGTCTAGAGTTAGATACCATCATGGGAAAGATGGAAAAGATAAACATTAAAATAGAATGTTTCCCCACTACTAGAAGACATGAGTCCACTATGTAGCTACTGGCAAGTGAAAAGACACTTTATTACCAGCAAACATTCACCCTACTGTCGTGAGACTCTACAATATGATCAAATGATGGTGAATGATGACCCTCGCTGCCCTGGTGAGACCAGTCCAAAACCAGGGCTTCTCAGGGTCTTTATTGGACTGCAAAGCCAAGCACTCCACTCCCTACAGGAGTGCAGGAATCCAAAGCAATCTGTAGTGTCCTAACTTAGGGTAGTGAGGCTATTACTGAACTGGCACCTGAAGCTCTTGTCTTCACTCAAGGCAGTGGAAGCTGGCACTAGCGCTTAGGGTTTACCCTGAAATTCAGTAATGATATGCAAAGTGTACATTTTGGTCACCCAATTACAGGTAATGGATAAGTTGATAACAAAATGACAAAGATCTCACATTGTGTGAAAACATTAAGTTAGAAAAAAATACATGGTTTGTAATCAATAAAGGGGTATCAGTTATGGTCCCATGCTCTGAGTCCCTCCTCTTGTTGCCATGTTTTCTCTGTCTCCACTGTTGAAGTAGCTAGCTTAACTTTCCATTGCCTAGAGTTAGGCCCACCTATTAGAGTGGCCTTATTTAGCATTAAATAAGCTAAAGTTTGTAAAATAGTTAACAGATAGCATTTAGAAAATGCTCAATGATTAACATATGAATTTCCTGTTCCATTTCCCTTCATCATCTTTATCAGGTAGGACTTCAAGAGAATTTAAATGTCAGTGCTAGAGATGGAATGTCACGTCCCCCATAAACACATATGTTGAAACTAAATCCCCAGTATGATGGTATATGGTGGGGAATGTACATTCCAACACAAAGTTGCACATGCACAGACAGACAGACACACAGAAATGGAATGGAGAACACAGAGGAAAGTCACTGCAGGGCAAGAACAGCAGGCATGTGTGGCTTACAGCTGTGGCAGGTGGCCCCCGTGTAGCCAGTGTTGGTACAGTTACAGTGGAAGGTGCTCCAGGACTGAGAACATTCACCTCCATGCTCACAATAGTTAGGCAAACACCTAAAAGAAGATGAGGAAACAACCACCATTTGTCATCTTTGGATAGCGTAAAGTGTTGGTCGTTTACCCTTGTCACATGAAAGAAGTGTATTACTCACAATGAGCAGAGTCACTGTAACACGACTAACACTTATACAGCCTGATGTGAAGGTCCTGTAGCCACAGAGTTAAACCTTAGGGCATTAAGTCTACCTGATTTCAGCCAGTTCTCAGGGAACTGTGGCTGATGAATCTTCAGCATGTCTTATTATGTCAGAGACCTTCATTTTCCATAATTCTGCCATTTGACATAGCATGAATATATCACATATCAACAGTTTACATGAAATAACACTTTTTTTCTTTTTTTGAAGAAACTGGGATTGAACTCAGGCCCTTTAGCTTGCCAGGGAAGCGCTTAATCCACTGAGCCATCTCCCTGCCCCCAGAGCCATCTCCCCAGCCCCAACATTTCATCACCCCAAAATTACTACATCATTTGGACATTTAAAAGAAAAAGAAACAAAGAACACAGAAGGAAAGGAAGCAGTGGCGAGTAAGAACCTCTATTCATTTGACCTATAGATCTAGGAATGCAGAGATTGTAGTATAGACTCACAGATTCCAAGTAGTGTTCTAGGGTGCTGAATGGAATTCACTGACAGGGCTTTCCACATTATTTTAAATTTCCAAGAGGAATAACTGACATATGCAACATCTGTCTACCACTGGATGATTTACTAGCTTGAGGCAGCTCCGTTCCAATATTAGATGATAATATATTTCTTTTCATTGCAACCTGTCTTTGAGAAGCAAGGTCTTAAATAATTGATTTTTATAAAGCAAGTATTGTACTGTGTCACATGACACTGAACAAAACAGGAGAGTGACAGTGTCTGATCTGAGTCCAAGTTTTAAAATTTGTGTGATGCCCAAAAGGTATACAGCTCAAATCCTAAATAATTTGCACTTATATTAAAGTATTTTTAAAATATGTGTATCATTTTTCACTAATAAATTTCATTGTGTAGAAACATGGATGTATGGTTTGCATATAGATCACAAAATGTTTCTATGGTGAAACAAATTAACATATCCATCATAGCTACTTCTCACTCTTCTCTCATTGCTGAGAGAAATATCCAACACTCAAAATTAGGTAAGGAAAGCTTTATTTAGCTCATAGTTAGTGGAGGTTTCAGTCCATACTCAGCCAGCTCCAAGGCAGAGCAGCAAAGGGCAGAGGGCAACCTTTCATGGTGATGACAAAGAGCAGAGAGCAAAAGGGAGTGGCAGCAGCTCAGGCAGCCAGCTGGCCTCTCTCCCCTCCTTACACTGTAATGCAAGTTACCTGCCCCAGAGCAGGCGCAGCACACACACCCACAGGAAGCTATCACAAGCTCCGGAAGTCACCCCCTGATGATATGAGGCTTTGGGAGTCCTCTAAACACAAACCATAACAGCTACCCAAACTTTTTGAGTTATTTTTGTGGGAAGAACAGCTAAGATCTATTCATTTAATATGAATATAATATTTAATTTAATATTTAATATAGTCCAGCTTTATTATATATAGTATTGATGTTGTATAATAGCTTTCTAGGTTTGTATCAATATTTCCAGGGTTTCTAAGTTATTAGGACACAGATACTCATTAAATCTTTTGGACCCAAGGTGTTAGCATATCTTTCTGTCCTAGGGTCATAAGGAAAAACTAGGCAGACACCTAGTGCAGTGTGATAGCAAACACTAGGGACCTTCTATTCAACCCACCCTGATGAACTACCATGGTTCTAACCTTCCCCTCAGCTTGACTACATCTTAGAAAGGTTTCCTATTGATTGTATTTCCCTTTTTGTAGAGGGTTCACTTCAGAAAATTCTCAGTCATACTTTTTACGCTTCTGGGATATAAATCTCACTACCTCTTCCCAGTGTTACCATGAAAAATGTCTTCCAGTAAAATGCAAACTCAGATGGATAGAGCTACTGTTTAAGAGCCTCATTTCCATCAGGAGTACCAACCAGCAAACACACTTGGCTGATTTCACCACCATTGGTAAGTCAGTTGGTGGGACAGAAGCACTCATCAGACCACTTGAACCAACACCACTTTTTAAACAAAAGTCTCAGGGATCTTGTTTGACTTAGAGGCAAATTTATGAGAGAGGCAAAACACCATAAGCAAAGGAGTTTGAGAATTTCCCCAGTTAGGGCAAATATCCCTGATTAGATTATTGGTGACTTTCAGCATTTAGAATAAATGATACACTGAGAGACAAAGCTTTTCACTGATCTTGTTCATTTTAAATTAAAAAGTAACCCACAAAACATTTCTTTTAAATTAAAAATTAACCTACAAAACCTGCCAAAAATACATTTTTGATGAGATTTTTGCTATTAATTTATTAAAACTAGAGGTCGGGACTTTGTATTTTGTTTATGGGCTCTTTCCAATTTTAATTTAAAATACCATTGATATTTTCCAAAAGCAGATGTCCACTGCACACAAAACAAGCAATCCAGGAAACAGTAAAGAACACTTACATTCTCACGGTATGGAAATTACCACTACAAACATTTATACATGCATATTCACAAATATAGTCATAAATGGACATTACTTTATATTCTCTTTGTTAAGGATCCAAATATAATAAGTATATTTCCATGATCAATAATTTTATACATACTTTAGCAGTTTTATAAGTTTAATGGAATCCATTCGAAGACTGTATGAAGATTTATTTCATTATTAACCATTTCAGATCAATGGCAACATAGAAAAAGAGAATCTGTAACATACTTAAACAGTAACAATTCTATTTGGGAATCAAATAAAAAAAGATAGAGTAGATTATTCTTAAACAGACCTCAAACCTTGCTTTCTTTTTTTTTTTTAAAGAGAGTAGACATAGTAGCTTTGCCTAAAATCTAAAAGAATTAAACTTTAATTACTGTGCTATATATATATTATATATAATTTCTATTTAATCTGCTTCCAAAGAATGACTTAGACCTCTTTCCTTGATTTTGATAGTCAGACTAGACTTTACATGTTTTTAAGTAAAAGGTGAATGCCCAAACTATGGACTTTATTTATATCATTATATGACAATATGTGACTGCTAGTGACCTGCGTCTATCATGCTGCATGAAAGTACTCATTTCTCACGTGTTCTGAACAATTGCCTTCTATATTTGTTCCTGGCTCATCATCCCAACACAAAGTAAAACAATCCATCAACTCATTTTCCAGAGCTTCTAAATCTTCCCCTTGGACATTTCCATCATTGTTTTCATTGTTTATGAACTTGAACAAATGCATCTGTCAACATATTCAAGCCTGAAGTGATGGGAAAAATTTTGATTCAGCCTGATCCTCTCTCTTCCTTGCAATTTATATTTAAAATCTTACACATGTATACAGTTTAAAAGTTAGCTGCAATCAATGGTATTGAAGTAACATCTGCATAACATTATTGTATTTAGGGACATTAAATTACCTATAGGTAACAGTGGAAAGCATTGAAATTGCTGACAAGAACTAATCTCCCATCACTCTGCATGCCATGTGTCCAGAATACTGTGCCTTTAGTTCCACAGGAGATAGACTAGCACCACAACCCTCAAATCAACTGGAATAAACACTATGTGTGACACAAAGGAGGAGCAGTCTGACAGGGCTCCATGGAGAGGAAGAGAGACAGAACAGGAGCTATGGGTGGACTGCAACCTGGAGGGAGGGCAAGGATGGGCCTGGATGGAAGGCAGTCTATTGGGAGCTTGAGGACAGACCCGAGGAAAAGATAGTGGAGGTCAACTGACAAGAAAGCTGATGGGGTCTCAAGGACAGGGGCCCAGAAGCCGAGGAGGTGGTAGACACCATTCCACAGCAGCCTCCAGCTTTTCTCAGGGCTCGCTGTGACCTGAGTGTCTTTGGAGGTCAGGCACACAGCACAGCCCGTGTCTTCCTCAGCTCACAGGAGGGTTGACAATGCTCATGGCTGAGACAGTGACTCTCCCAAATCAGTTAATATTCTTTTGAAGTAAAAGGTCTACTTGACACATCTGTAAATGTTTTAGGTTAGACTTGTCGCCCACCATCGGCCCCAAGCAGGTGCCCCTCCCTGAGTGAGGAGCCAGAGAGCAGCTCTTCCTGCAGTTCTGCCCTTGTCTCCTGCTTCAGATGGAGCCCCTGACTCAGGCCCACCCCATTTATTCTGGCAAATTCAGGAGAGGGCTCCTAGGTGAGTGTGTGTGCTTCCGTGTGTGTGTGTGTGTGTGTGTGTGTGTGTGTGTGTGTGTGTGTGTAGGGAAGGCATGAGTGTGTCAGCAACTTTGCCTTTGTGTTTGTGTATGTGTGAGTGTGTGATATAGGTACTTGTACATGTGTGCTTATATGTGAGTTTGCATGAGTTATATAAATTCACATGGGTGTGTGAGGAGCTTTTTTCTAATATATTTGGTTGTTACAGGGTCTCAATACACAGTTCATACTCAGTGATCCTCCTGTCTTCAATCTCCCAGTACTGCTATTATAAGCATATGCCACGATACCCAGACTCTGTGACCAGCTCAGCCCATCCTGGAGACAGCATTGGTGTGGCCTGTGGTGCTGGTTATCAAACCATAGTCCCTGTGCTTGCCTAAGCAGGTGCTTAGTCCACTGAGCTATCTCACCAGCCCAGGAACTTTTACACATGGAATATATCATTATGCATATGTGTGAAAGAGACCTGTGTAATTCCTACACTGCTAAACACGTATAAAGAGCATGTGTAAATCCTTGTGCAAGTGTGAATATGAGCACATGTATGTTTGTGTGCACAGTCACATATAGGACTGACCCTGCTTAAAGTCAATTATATTTATAAAAAGATACAAAAAGAAAAGGCAGAATGGTTTAAGTTCCTGGCAGATTCTTAAGTATGTTTATAATGCTACTACTTGTTTTTAATTATAATTTATTAAAGCATTAAATATGCTTACTATGCATGGATGAAATATTAACCATTCTAAGTACTAACTTGTACCCTGATGGGCTACTGGACATGGCAGGAAACATTTCAGGGGCTTCTTCGCTGTGTGGCTGAGCTCAGCCTTGTCATCCTAACCAGCTTAAACTCTCTGCGCATTTATTTCCATATTTCTAGGGAAAAAATACTATTAAGAACATGTTTCAAGAATTTTGTAAGGATTGACTTAAACACCCATTCATGTTCTGTGCTATGCATAAGGCCTGGTCTACAGATTTTCTTAAATCAGTAATGGCCGTGACATTCTGCTGAACTCAATAATTAAATTTAGCCGCCTTGATTATAAAGCGTGACCAGTGAGATTACTTCACTACAGTTGCCTGTGCCTACCCACGGTTTTAAACTATTATTAACTGCTATTATTTTAAAAGTTGCTTGTCCTCTACAATTAACACCCAAACATCGCCTCGATGTGCCCTGTACCGATGCTTCTACTGAGTCCACGAACATCTATATGCCGTGACGGTTACTATGACCGAGCATCTGCGGAAGAGCTGTACCTTCCCTGTTCCTGCAGAGATGGCAGTAATAGGTTATGAAAAGCGCACATTAGAATAGTTACGAGCGAAGCTCCCTGGTCTCTAAACACTATTCAACCACTAAGGCAGCAAAAGTACCCGGGTGTATGATTTACTGGCACCTGATGATTAATTCTATTGTTTGAATACCTTCATCTACTGAGTTTAATGTCATGTTCTTTTCTTATTTCAAAGAGAATAAGAGTAATAAAAAATTAGAAACAATACAGAATTATAAGAATTAAGATGATAGAAATTCAACAATAGTTGTTCTGCTACATATAGCTGTAGGCCCCAAAAATTGGTCAAAAAATATAGGAAGGATGACAAGTTTTCATACATTCATACCCATAGAAAATGATGGCAGCATCAACATTATTTTTTTGTGAATTAGTAGTTTATGTGCATGCGATCAAAAAGATCACATGTTACCTTAGTTACTTTCCCATTGCGGAGATAAAATACCCAATACTCATAAGCTAAAGGAGGAAAGTTCTGTGGGTAGCTCGCAGTGTGTAGATGTTTCAAGCAATAATTAGTTGACTCCAAAACAGAGCAGTATCGGAGAAGGGCATCACAGGGGAGAAGCAGTCCGTGGCAGAGTGGGCAGTAAGGCGGCAAGCAAGAAGCCTGCCTTCCACTATTTCATTTCCATTTCATCCCAGCTACAAGTCTATTGGTTAGTGCCACCTACCCATGCCCGCAGTAGGACTTGCCACCAACCAAACTCAATTAAATGCTAAAACAATCAGTGCACAAATCTCATTGCCACACCCTTAACCCACATTCACATCCCCTAGATCCAGCCACCTCTGAAAAGCCTCACCTATGAGCACCCAAGACTTTGGGGGGACATCTAGGCACAAGCCATACCCCTTGTCTTTATCTAAATTTTATCAACTGAAATTATATATTGATATATAATTTATATATATATATATATATATATATATATATATCAGAAGGTGTGTTTTTCTTATCTCTTATGTAAATAAAATGAATTTCCTGTGAAGCAGATAAGAGGAAGAGAGTTCATTATTTATACCTTCTAATCTATAATCAAAGACTTGAATAAATCAAAATAAACATGTGAGATTGTTCTTACCTATCTGAGATGCCGCAGGAGTCTATTTGGAGGTCACTGAAGTTTCCAAGCGACCCCTGCTGAACCGAAATCAGATCTACCATGCCGTTACCAATGGAAATAAGTCTCATACATCCCTGGAACCCTCCAAGCGGGCTTTTACACTTTGATGCGAAGCTTTTTTCAGGACAACCTGATAAAAACAGAAAAAGCATAACCAAATACACCCTTAATGATTGGAGACTCATAATCACAGAATAATTCCATGATAAAATATAAAAGAAATAGATATTTAATTATCTTCTGCATTATAGGAGAAGAAATAAACCAACTATAATCATTATTACCTTGATCTAAATTACAAATTCCAGCTCTAAAGAGTATATTTTCTTTATTATCATTGGATTCACAGGTACTATAGTAATTATGTGCAAATGAAGGAATTTGATACAAATTTTATAAACATACACATTAGATTGAATTCTGACAAGCTGGCCAGTAATATTAAATTATATGTAACTTAACCTGGCAACATAGCTTTCATAGAGTGAAAAAGCTAAGAACATAAGGGATGAAAATATGCAGTGTAGGAAATAAAAGACAACAGAAATGAAGAAACTACCTGAAAAGAGACATTGACTTGAAATAAAATTCTTATATCAAATTAAGTATGTTTTCTTATACATTTAAAGGGCATATATACATGCATTTTAATAAATATGCATGGCTAAATGTAAAAATTATTTCATAGTTTGATTTTATTTATCCTTTGCCTCAGACAAGACTGTTCCCCTTATATTGATTTTTATACTATTTAAGATTTCTTTTCGAGGCCAACAAGATAGCTCAGTACCCTAAAGCACCCACTTAGGCAAGCTTAGGCAAACACTCAGGGACTACAGTTCAATCCCCAGCACCATATGCCCCCAGGGTGGCTAAACTGGCCACAAAATAAAAGTCTTTTAATTATTTATAGAATAAAGAAATATAATATTTACCATTACTGTCTAATTTTAATGGCATTCTAAATGTTTATCCAACTGAAATAAATAATTTTATGGAGTATGAACACATATATTACCCTTACATATTTTTCATTAATCTTTCTTTGCTGCCATGATTGTCAGCCACTATTGCAATTTCAAAGAATATAAAGTAAGTCTGCAGATTCTTAATTCCTTATAATCCACATCTGCTTTCTACCTGGGAGTTTCTATTATAATTAAATAGTTTGACTGAGGATATTTCTCCTTACTGCTTTGTATTCCCAACAAAACACACTTACATGGCAAGTAAAATCCACTATTATTTAAAACTATCAAGCATATTGAAATAGTCTAATTTAAGTTAACGGAGACTTTGAAGTTTCCAATTTAATATATCAAAAAATTAATCAAAGCTTTTGGAGTATTTATTTATGCATCCTAATACACACATTTCCAGTACTCATAATACTTCTGTACTATAGGGCAGAACTGCCATAGTCTCGATGTATTTTTTTAGATTAACCAATGAAAAATACAAAGATAAAAAATGAAATGGATAATAGTTCAATCTTATTGGAGGTCAACTACCACAGGGCAGCTACCTGCTAATTTCATCTTCTCTGGGTAGTGTTTCTTGACACATCTCAAGCTGTTTCAGAGTAAAATAAATTGAGAAATGTGCCCACAGGAAGCAAAGCCAAGCAAACTCAAAGCATCAGGGAAAGGTCATGAAACTGTACAGAAAGCACAAGGTCAGGTCCCGAGGCAATTCATATTCTGAGTTACCATGTTCAATAAGCAAGAAATTCTAAGAACAAAGCAGAGTTCAAGCAGGTTAGGCTCATTAGAGTGTGCTAAGAGGCAGCCACAAGTGAATATAAAGCGATACCAGAGAGAAGTTCAACGCTGAACCCTTTTGAGATGAAAGTTCTAAAATAGGAAGATTTCTAGAGAATATTTAATGCTGAATTAATGGATGGCTCCATTACCAGAGGCAGTCAGCATGTTAAACACCTCTGAGAATGACAGATAAATTATCACTCTATGTCACTGTACCGGAAGTGAGATGTCGGGTTAGACTTCATGGTGATACTGCCTGGTCACTGGAAGGATAATCCTCACTTTGCGCACAGAGGAGGGAGGTAAAACTTCCACATCTGGTTTAGTTCCCTACCTTGTGCTGCGTGGTGTGTGACGCACATCCCAAAGATTCCCCAGGGGAATTAACAGAAATTAGACACTCAGTCATCCTCTATGTAGAGAAGCTAAATTTAAAAATGGTGACTTATAAATGATAAAAACCTGAGCACCCTGCACCACAGTGCAGTCTGAATTTTTGAAAAGCACTCATCCAAGGGAGGGAAAAAGTTAGGAAGCACAAAGCGATGGATGAAAAGCAAGAGCTTTGGGCAGTGGATGCACAGTGCTGCTAGTCCCTGAGCCACTTCGTCTTTCCATATGACAGCACTCTCAAGACTGGCATGATAGGCCGGACAAATAGCACAGTGGATTAAAGCACCTGCAAACAGGCTCACGGGCCGGGGTTTGATCCCTGGACCTGCCATGTCAGCCTTGCTCTTGGGATGAGCTGAGACAGTAGGATTGAGACTGGGCATGGTGGTAATTGAGACTGGGCATGGTGGTGCACACCTATAATCCCAACACTTGGGAGGCAATAAACAGGAGACTCATTAGGAGTTCCATCTAGTAGTGAGACCATGTAGACCTGTAAAGCCTTCCATAAAATACAGAAGAAGAAAAAAAAAAAAAAAGACTGCATGAAGTGGAGATGGAATCCTGGCTGTTGGCATGGGCAGACCCTTGGCAGTGGAGCATCGCAGCCTGGTGAGACTGCTTCTATTCTGCTAAGACAGCTAGAAATGTGTAGTTCAATTCAGAGAGGGGCAAAGGGGAACTGATTGATGGGCAAGGTCTCAAATTACGGAAATTTTTTTTAACTTCAAGATAAACTGGCTGAACAATTAATTAAATGCCTGAAAACTGTCTTCCACTTAGATAAAATAAATCCATCCCTTAAACAATTCTCGTCTATACAAAACAAAGATATTCCATGGTAACCAGCTGCTGAAGTTTGCTCAGGATTTGGAGAGGGACATATGATTTGCAGCTCTAATCTGGAAGAATCCCTCACCCACTGCCAATTCTACCCTCCAACCCAGGAGCTCTATGCCAATCTGTATTTCAGAGGATGTGCCTCTAAGCTCTCGCCAGCCATTCTTTTGCTTATAGCCCAAGAAAGCCTCACAGGGAGAGACAATGTGCCTTCTTAGAAGTCTCTCCCCTGAATATTCCCAGAATCTGCAATTCCTAGCCCAATAGGCCCTAGTGATCTTCCAAAGAGATGGATCTCAATTGGGTTCTTGAGGCACAAGGCTGGTCTCTCTGTAAAAAGTATTTTAGCCTGAATTTTGCAGGTTATGTATTAAAAAATCCTTGGGGCTGGGTTTAAACTCTTGGGGCAGGGTCTCATTTAGATTCGCAGTTGTCCAGGTTGGACTCTAAACATACATATCTTATGTTGTATCATTTGTGGAAAGTACTATAGTATGTTGTTTTGCATTCTCTTAGCAGAAGTAAAGTTATAAAGGAGAAGAAAGGAAGGATAAACTACAAATTTGACAGAGTGCTTACCTGGGGAGATCAAAGGATGTGACCCCAGGGACACAACATACATTGACTGAGCATCTGCTGTTTCTTACGCAAAGGTATGCGTGGAGATGTACACTTAAAAGACTGGTAAGCAACCTCAAAATGAGGTAATGACATAAGCTGAGAACAACAAAGAGCACTGGAGAAGGCAGATGCAAGAATTCTACATAGGTCTGCACAAATTTGCAGTAAGCCTCAAACTATCCAAAATATTTCTTAATGTGGCATACAACATATGTATCAAAATAAAAAGAATGGAAGAGTGCATATTCAACCCACTTCATGATAACATTTCAATATGAATCAAAGCAATAACTAGAGAAAAACACTGCACAAAGTTGCTAAGTATTGGTAAATCTGAACATGAAGGCTGTAAATTTTTTCAAGAACCATGACTCTATTTTCATGATTTACAAACATTTTTATCCAGTCCTCTGTTTTTTATTTTGTATCATTTGACAGAATGTCTGGGGATGTTTTCCTCCTAATTTCTTTTTCTGCTCCTAAGTCTTTTCCTTTGAGGTGAGTACTCTTGGTTAAGCTGGCCCATGTAAATTATTATTAAGACAATGTGTTCCTCTGAATTGCCATAAAATTAGTCATCTATTCTAAACGAACCTGATTCTGAAATGAACAAATCTTCAGTCAAGAAAGCAATTGTATCTTTTAAAATTGTAGACCTATGCTGCCTTTTACAGTAACAGGTTGTGCAGGGTTTTTTTATTGCTATTGTTCATTTGTGCGTGTGTGCATGCATGCATACATGTGTGTGTTGCATGCATGTGTGTGTGTGTGTGTGTGTGTGTGTGTGTGTGTTTGCCGTGATATTCTAGGAACTGAAGCTAGAAGCTTGGTGCTGAGGCACAACACTAGCTCCCTTTTCATTTCTAATCTTGAGTCAGGTTCTCATTAAGATACTGAGTTGTCCAGGTCGGTCTCAGATGTACAGTCCTCCTTCTTCAGTCTCCCAGACTACTGGGATCACAGGTGTGCTCCACCATGCCTGACTGTTCCTTGACTTTTTAGATCCTAGTGAACTGAGTCACGTGACATGTACTCATGATCAATTCTTAAATATAATTGGTGGGGATGTCTGGGGATGGGAATAATGGAGACTAGGTGACTTCACACCAATTAAAAAAGGAGTGTAGACAGAAGTAACTGCTATCATGCAATGGAACAGCACAATAAAATGATATTGTAAGAAACACACATATCTTGAAGGGAACCATCTTGGTACTAGAAAGTTTACCACTACATTTCTGATAGCAAAGAACATCTTGTTTTCATTTTCCCATGACAGGTATTTGTTTCCATTCCTCAAATTTTCTTTTCCAAGCTTTCAATCCAATCCAACACCCATGAGATGAGAAATAGATTCATTTGTTCTTGTTCTTGAAAGGAAACGGCGTGATAGTGAAAGCTAATGTCCTGATTTCATCAAGTGTATCAGAGCATTATCCCTTAGCAGAGAGAAGAGATTGCCACAGCTAATTAAGTTAAATTATTTGTGCATTGGCATAATATTGTCCTGCACTGGGCAGTGGGCAAGTGACAAGGTTGTTTCGGGGGAGCTAAAGGGTGTGATCTGGAAGACACTGCAATAAAATCAACCAATAAAATCAGAAGACAATGTATAAGGGCCATTTAACATTAGCAAAATATAACAAGGCTTGAAGGTAAGAACAGAAGAAGGTGGCCAACTTAAAATAAATCTCATTACAGAAATCATAAACACAAGTAAATTCACCTTGTAGAAATGTATTTTACATTAGGATTCATCATCTTGATCCACACAACACTTCTGTGTTTAGAGAAAGTGAAAAATGATTCCTTCGGATTAACATGAATTAAACAAGGCAGAAGGACTCTTCCCCAAGATGCAGACATAGCAAATGAAATTAAAGCCCAGCTGCCCACGTGGCTCGATCTTCTTTCTTACCTCCAAAATAATAAGTGCCACCTGAATAAATTTCAGGCCCCAGCAGAGGAGAAGCAGAGGTCACATGGCCATCCACAAGCAAACTCAGGTGATTCCTTTTGGCGTACAAGGTGATGGAATGCCACTGTCCATCATTTAGCCCTCCACCTGGGGGAGAGAAAGTCCTTTAGAAAAGAGCTCAACTGCCTATAGTACTTGCATCTGTGGCAGTTCTGCCGTCATCTGTGTGTTACACTCTGAGACCCTCATGGCTGCCAGAAGCTGTGGGTGTGCTATATTTCTTCCTACACATACATACCCGGGATAGCATCAATTTATAAGTTAAGCAGAGTAAGAGATGAACAACAGTAGCAGAATAATGGTTGCAACTTATTGTCTTAACATTTATTTAAAATTGATTAATTATTTAGTTCCAGAACGTCCTACTTACTATTTTTCAGACTACGACTGACCTGAGGTAACAGAAAGAAATGCTACCATCAAGGAAGATTACTGCATAGGTGGAAAAGAAACAGAAAGCAGAAGATGCAAGGGAGCAAGTGGGAAATCAGCACCTTTATGTACGAAGGGCTCCATTATTACCCTCCCTTCCCAGGACCTCAGCAGAGAGGATAAGAGATACCCAGACCTAGACGGTGCTGAATGGTTAAACTATTTCCATTATTTGCTGTAGTCATAGATGTTCACCTTCCATCCATGTAACTTACTTCTTGGAGGGGAGGAGTTTAGGAAGAATATAGCTATCTCACCAAATTCTAGGTTATACCAAATACTTCAATGTAGTTACTTCTTAGGATATTATAGTAGAATATTTAGCAAACTGTATCAGAAACAAAGAATTTGAGTTGCCCCAGGCATGTGTCTCCTGCAAGGTCAAACTTGACAGTGCTGCTTTTTCCTGGTGAAGCTTTCAATTTTTAAATATATTTTTGGAAAAGTTTGTAACTGATTTCATTGTTTAAGTTGGTCATCAGGGATAGAACTAAAGCGGTGTTTAGAGTTCCTATGTACAAGGAGGTTGTCATGTGTCTGTTAGAGAGAATACATATGCTCAATAAGCTTAGTTCACACATGATTTAGTATGTTGTTGGACACAAGTGCAAATGTTAGTGAATTAACAAAGTAGCACATACTAAAAAATGGTGTTTTCCAAGAAATCACATATAAATTAAGGTTACACACTAATTGATTGAAAAAGTTCTGTGAACAAAGGTTTACAGAAATGTAATGCTGTTTCCCTTAGATATAATGCCTCAGGATTCCCTAATTCAGTGCTCATAGGACCTTTATAGAACATCATCATGAGAAATAAAAAGAAGCATATATATATATACATACATAATATATACATATATATATATTTCTAATTATAATCATATTCTTAACTTTATATAAAACTACTATTATAAATAATCAAAGTGCTCTTGTCACCTCTAAATAACCATCTCTTTCCTAAGGCCAGCTTAGCATCAGGAACCCCTGAGCTGGAGCTTTCTCACTTGTAAAGGGAATTTTGTCCACCAGAAGCTCTGTGATTAAATTCTGAGCAGAAATTCTATCTCCATTGTGGATTTGCCAGTTAGATTCACACCCACTGATTGCTCATCTCTGTGTGATTCTGCAGATGAAATTAGTAAACAAATATGCAAGTACTCTGTTCAGCCCAAAGAGACTCTTTACTCCCATTATGTGTGATTTCTTTATTCCCCTGAGCTAGTTTCTACAACAGATTTTCAGATCAAAAATGTATCAAAGCCCCCTTAGGTGACTTCTCCTTGCCCTGGATGTATTTAACACAGACTGGAGCTGGGTTACAGACACTCACTGTACAGCGCAATCATGATGGGGGGTGAAGAACCCAAGCCGCCAAGATCGAGCTCTAGTCTGGTGTGAGAAAGATAGAAAGAGACTTGAAAACTGTAAGCGAATGTGGATTAGATATATTTAGACATATTTTCTAGGAATGGACTGAACAGGATTATATAATCCTGGAGGCATAAGATTGGACTAAAATAAGTCAAACGTCCCTGATTTGTAGTTAGTGTTTCCTTCAGGATGTGAGAAGAGCCAAAGTCCTTGCATGCACTGGCACTCACGTGCAAATGCTGCCTTCCCTACCCTTGCCCTCATCTGCCCCTTATCTTGTTCTCAGAGCATGGCTATGCCCTGTGCCCTCAGCCCTTCCTCTGTCACTTCATCTCAGCTTCTTCATTAGCCCTCGGAAGTGTTTCTCAAACTACCAGCGGTCACAAATATTTTACTCCTGATCTACTGCAGATTGATACTTTCATAGAATAGGATAAAAATGAATGAGTAAAAAATTAAATTATGAAGACATGGAAAATGCAAGTCTACGGATCGTGTTACAGTAATATCTTTTCGCTTCAACAGTTTCTAAAAGCTTAATCTCAATCTTTATACTTATCATGTCATGGATCAGTAACAAAGTATTTCCCTGAGCCAGTGCTAGCCATGGACCTCCACGCTGTGTGGAGCAGTGCTCTAGGCCACTGCTCCGGAAGCAACAGAAAAGATTAGATCAGAGGCTTAGGAGGCCTGTGGAATAGTACTGCCAAAACCAAAAGCAGCTTGGACTAAGAACAAAAGCTCACCAGGTTGGCCTGCCCTGCAATCCGACTCTGTTAAGCCCACCTTTGGAACCAGGTAGCAGGTTATGAACTAGTACCTTGTCTGTGAAAAGCTCTTCAGAAAACTATTTCCTAGTATCATTTGTAACAGGCATCATTTACCTGTGAAGACTTCTTATTTTTATTATTCAAATTAAATCGAGTAAAGTGTCCAACTTCCTTCAACTAATGCTACATAATTTTAAATCTTTTTTTTTTGAGGGGTAAGTAAACAACTTATTTTCATTTCCATGACTGGCCAAAGTCAGTCCCTTTGATAGGACAGGCTACTATGAAAACAGAAGAGATAGAATTGCCACAAAGTTTACTATTTTCTTCTAGTAATATTATATACCTAAATGCTAATTCTATTCACTACTTCCACTATTCACAACGCTTGGCCCTGGGGAGGGATTATATTGAAGTATAACAATAGAATGATATAATTTTATTGAGCTACTATTTATGAGAGGTACATTGTGCATTGTATACATGATATCATTTCATCTTCACCTTATTATTATCTTTATTTTAAATGTGGGGGATGGGAGTCTCAGAGAGGATCCCATCACCAAAGTGGCTTCTAGCTCACAGTAAAGGGACTGAATTTATTGCATAAAATGTAAACCCAAACCCTGGTGATTCCCAAATCCTTGCTCTTCACCTGCAAGGTAAATGGTCCCCTTATGTTTTTGCTCTGGTCACCAATTAGCTGGACAATAGGACCTGGCCAGACTCTCTCGGGGAGGCTTATGTTATAAGAGACTACTTGGCATCCAGCCAGGCCTTGGCATTGTCATTAGTAGGCTCCTAGGACACCAACAGTAAGGAAGGCCACTGCTCTGTGACTACAGTGAAATGAGGGAAGAAATCAGGACTACGCTATAATCTATATAACCTAGGACATAATCTATGTCTTTGTCTATGTAATTCAGATGAAAGTGAGGCTACCACATAAACTGCAAGCCAAAATTACCTTCTAGAGGCTAGTGAGATTATATGGTGGGCTAAGTGCCTGCCTGGCAAGCGCAAGGACCACCAGGCACAGTGTGCCAGCCCCCAAAATTGGGATGTGTAGCACACACCTGTAATCTCTGCACTGGGGAGGCTGAGTCAGGAGGATTACTGTGAGTCTGAGCTGTGTAGCAAGACCCTGTATCAAATGAATAAATAAATAAATAATTTTAAAAATTAAAATAATAATAGAAAAATTGTCTTCTATACCAAAGTATTACCTCTTCCGCATAATATGAAAGATCACTGGGGTTTTTTTTGTTTTGTTTTGCTTTGGTTTTGGCCAATTACATCCACTGTCTTACTAGGTAAGACCTACAAATAATCACAGAATAACCCACACCTCCAGGCAGAGTTTAGTCCCAGTGATTGTTTGCTACCTCAAAACTTAGACTGGATCAATGCACACAGCCCAAACTACTGTAATAAGTCATTCTTATCACCTTTGCATTGAGATAAATCCCGTAATTACTGCATGCGTGTTCCTCTTGCTGCAACAAGCAATACAACCACCTTGTTCAAGCTATGTCCTCACTAAAGTCTTTGCTGGAAAATGCTAACAACTACAAATGGAAGGAGGGAATAATAAATTGAAGTTGAAGCTAATAGGAGAGGATACAAATATAGACCAGAACACTTGTATATACCTCTCTCTCTCTCTCTCTCTCTCTCTCTCTCTCTCTCTCTCTTCTCCTTCTATGTCTATAATTTTTCTATCTATCTATCTATCTATCATCTATCTATCTATGCTCCTGTATCCCCCCATTTCTCTGGATCAAACCGTAAACACAAAAAATATAGCAGGAGAAAAAAGTTTAAATCTGCTCCTTAGTAGATAATCCCTGGGATGGTTTCTAAATTGTGAATGAAACATTATAACAACCTAGCTGCCACTATTCTCTCAAAACTACTATAAATATAAGTAATATAACCACTGTTAATTTTCATTCTTGCTTTGAAAATCTGTAACATTTAACTGCTAGTTTCAAAAACCTCCTGATGTTTGTACTGTTGTATGTTACCCTGTTTCTGTCTTTGCATCTGCTATTTGTTTTTGCTTTTGTTTTTACTCTTGAAAATAAAATAAATTATAAAAATGACTATATTATGCATGCAGAGGGTATGATGCATAATGATTTTTAAGGAAAAACAGCCTGATGCTCAGGATAGGCTCTCTGAAGGTGTCTAAGGCAAATACATATAGGTCATCGCTTCAGGAGCAACCAAACGCTTGTCCCTCTGTCCCAAGCGCCTTTTCTGAAAGCACCAGAAACACCTCTGTCTACTAACTATATCCCCAAAAGCAGTGATAAGGATGCAAGTCACTTGTAGCTCTTGTAAAGATGAAGATCCGGGGGTTGTTGGTTCTGATCACTTTAGTGGACAGCAGGAGTGATAGGTTTCAGGGGTGATAGGTTTAAAGTTTTCCATCTTGGAAGAGTCCAACAGAGAATGGAAGGAAGGGAGAGGTTAAAATGTGTCTTCTCCTGGGGAATGAAAGCCAAGAGAGCTGTTCCACCACCACCAGGGCCACAGAATCCCCAAAGCCCCGTCAGTGGAAAAGACCGAGGGAGATCGCCTCCTGCAACCTGACTCAGCCAGGACCTGCCTTGAGAAAGAGTCCTCTGTACAACCCTGATTTTTATCAGTAGGCAAAAGCTGCAGCAGAAATGCTAAAATTATAGCAGAAACCTCAAATTTTACACTTGTTATGGCATATATATATATATATATATATATATATATATATATATATATATATATATATATATATATATATATATATATATATATATATATATATATATATCCCCAGGGCCTCATACAACCAGGGGTGGCAGTTTTTCAGAAGTGGCTGCATTCAGAGTGTGTGACTGGGATTGATTCATGGTGCAATATTAGGCTCAAGGGCCCTAGGATTAAGGGTATGAGCACTACCTACCTTGAGTAGCCTGGAGAAGATCTAAGAGATAAGGGTCTGCAAGAAAGTTGAGTGGAATAAGAGCATGCTTAGGACTGCAGTTTAATTCTGGCATGATGTGCCTCAGCGGACATGCCCCAGGTGTGCTGAGTTGCACACAGAGTCCTGTAGTGGTGGTGTATGCCTGTAATCCCAGCATTGGGGAGGCTGAAAACAGGAGGATCACTATGAGTCTGAGCTACATAGTGAGACCCTGTAAAAAAATACATTTAAAAAAATACAAGAGATAGAAAGAGCTGTGGTCCTTCCTTGTTGCCTTGCTACATTTTGTCCACCACGTACTGTTTCTCCACTTTGATGTCCGTCTACCCCCATGCCACCTATTATGAAACCTCTACAAACTTTGTGCTAAGTAAACCTTTCCTCTCTTCACTTGTGAGCATTGTGCATTTTGTGGTAGCAGCAAGAAGAGTAACTAAAGCAACAATTAATGACTTTCTTTTAAAAGAAAAATATAGTTGTATTGTCAACTTGGATCCTTGATTCAGGATGAATGGTTTGGCTTTGATATCTTTAAAGGTGATAAGGAATGAAAATATTTTATATCATGAAGAAGCTTAGAGTACTGCTAATAAGTTTTATAATTGAGGTTAATACATTATCAACAAAATATCAAAAATGACTTAGGGTGACCTAGTAGTTTTGAATAATTCAAAATGATAATCTTCAAAACTATACATGAAGTATTAAAACTAATAACTTAAAACATTTACACACTTCAGTTCTCTCTCAGTGTAATTTAATATTATCCATCATGAATGATTAAAAAAAATCATTCACTTTTTCAAACTTTTAAAATTAATAATTTATTGACTCAGTAGCCAAAAATAATTAGACCCACCCTGATGTAAAGGAAGGATTTAGTATAGTACAATAGCAATTTGTAATAATTACATGATTTTCTTTGGAGTCATTATAATGACAATGAACTTAATTATCAAACATTGTACAAGTGAAACACAAAAGTTTTGCCCTATGGGGTAACAACCTGACCACTCTCCCAATTACCATTGAAGTAGAGAAGATTGGTAAGCAAAGGTTCACTGCTGTTATCTGCACTGTAACAATTTTTCTATATTGACATTAATACGTGCACACTCATTGTTAGCTATGGAAATAATTAGATGAGGCCATATGATATCATAACAGATTATATTGTGTATGAATTTAACCATCCATTTAGACATTCTAGGCACTTGGGATATTACATCCAGACTTACAACTAGTAAGTTATTAACTGTACATTTCTGTAAATTGGTTAGAATTGAATTTGTTTCACAGGATGACTACAATAGCATTAGATTGAAACAGTTTCTTAAAGATGTTGAAAGTTAGGATGTTAAATACAGCACAACACACACTAATGGCAAGTTTACATTTTTAGACACTCATTTCAGGATCCTATTAATTATTAATCTGATACAGATTAACTTATTTGCTTTTGTCATGCCTGCAAATCTAAATTTTTGAGCATTAGATAAAATGTCATAGCATACTAACTATAAAAACCATAATTAATATTGAAATTTCTGCTTAACATTAAAATGAAGCATCGGGAAAGGGCATTTGTATATCCACTTGTGTATTTGTTTTCTTATTAGTTTTCAACCACCTCTTACCTTTTATCCTCTCCAGCTCACAATCTATGAATTTTCATTCATTGTTAGTGCAGAGAAGCAGTACAATGGCATCTTTAAATTATTTTTAAAGATCATTTATTAATGTAGCAATTTATCCCAATGTGACCTCTAGTTGCCAGGCTTGAATGCTAGTCTACGTATGTAAAATGTGATGAGCTCCCTTCTTGAGAACTGTATAATTTTAATGAAGAGACAAAAATATCCCTCACTCAAAGCATTGACCTAGATTGGACATTAATTTTCTAGACATTCACATCATCACTTTAATTATATTACTTCTAATCATTAAAATGATACTATATTGCCTAAAAGTGGATAGAATTCCAACTGCTGCCCCAAATAAGTAACTTTGCAAGTGTTGCTACCTCCACCCAAATGCATGCAACTCTGCACACTAGAAAAAGCTAAATTGGCTGATTATCTAAGCTTTGTATTACATACTAATATAATGATATATAAGTTCTAGAAAGAGGTCTTCCATTGTCCAAAAGACAAGAAGAGACAATAACTATGTTTGGTAAAGTCAAGTGTTCAGTTGAGACACCCAGCTAACTTATCAAGCTATTTCAAGATTTTCACATTTTTTTCCAAAACCTATTTCCCCTGAATATGCTTGTCTAAGTGGGAGAGAAGGGTCATGGGAGAAAGTTTCTATCCCCCATTATTATCATGTTGGTTAATGAGAACTGCAAATGGTAGGATCATATTTAAAAGGAAATTGGAATCAAGTTCCTCTAAGGAAGAGGACTGATAATCTTATTAACTCAAGTATTCATTTATTAAACAAATATTAATTTTTTGGTTATGCATAAAATTTGTGGAGAAGGGATGTAGAAATAATGAAATCTTTCAAATCCATATGCTTTGCCTGCGGGACTACATTTATTACCTGCTGTGATGTCACTGGGTAATTTTCCTGGTGGATGGAGATTCAGCTTAAGTTTTCCATCACTAAGAAAGAGGAGGAGACCTCCGGAAACTAGATGCAGTTCACTGAAAAGAAGAAGTCCTTCCTTATTCCAGGTGCGAAATTGAAAACTGACCGATATCTCATCGTCTGTGGAAAAGGTTGGCAGTGCTAAGTAACTCCTGGAGCTCAGGAAAGTCAGGGGCACAGATTGTGGTTGTGAACAAGAAAATGACACATTTCCCTGAGGATAAAATAAGAGAAAAAGCTTTCAGCATGTCACTCATAGCCCATTAGTAGAACTTGAAATATTCATGAATGCTACTTCTCAATCTTTCCTGATCCTCAATTTAAAACATTTTCTATCGCCATGAAAATCCGAATCCTTACAACATAGTGTATCTTAAAGGTTCTTCCACAACTTTCTTTGGCTTTTCTCCATTTCTCAGCTTTTTTCATTTGAAAAAAAAATCAGTGACATAGACTTTATTTAGAAGAATATTCATTGGAAGGAAAACACATGGTCTTGGCCAAACTAGAATATTTGACTCTATTTTGATTCTGTTAAAAGTGAGTTAACTATTATTATCAATCACTTTTATCATCAATCACTGTTGTGGTCCAGTCAATGAAACAAGAACTGAAGAGAAAACAATGACAACCTGGGTACTAACCCACAATGTATAAGTGATTATAAGACTATCAAGCCCAGTGAAAATGAAGACATGTCACCCACTGTAGGTTGGTCTTGGGCTTCATTGGACAGCTTGCTACTCTACAAGAGTACATCTTCTTGCTAAGGAAGGTATGGGAACATTTTCTGGAAATTCATTCTTTAAGCTGAAATATGCATACACATCTACCTGTAATATTTTTATTTTCCTATTAAATTACTTTTCCTTTTATAAAAAACCACTCCAAAATCTTGCTGGATGTTATTGTCATAAAAAAATACACCACCAATTCAGAGAGAATTAGGACTGAAATTCTTCTCTGGTAATAAATATTTTGATGCATTTGGGAACTATCTGATGTAACATGAGATTAAATTTACGTATTTTGAATTTTAAGAAATGAAAGAAATTAATTACATCAATCTAGGCCTACTTTCTGATATCAAATTGGCACAGTTGCAAATTATAATTCCCAGAATTTTCTTCTTCATATATATGCCCTTTGGTTAAAAGTTAACTGAAGAAGAGAGGTAAACACTAGCCTTTCTGCTCAAAGGGATCCTGGGGCTTATGCACGATGAAGCATCTGTAGATTTATCCCACTGAGCTTCGCTTTATGGCTCTGTCTCCCACTCTTCCATTCCAGATTGTCTCTTCTCCCGAGTGGCTGGCTGTGCTGAGTGCCAACCTACCCCCTAGACACTTGGCTAGGGATCCCTTAGGCAATGCACCTCCGTGGCCATAAGGCCCAGAGACCCCTCAGACAAGTGCCTCCATAGGCTGGAAATGCTCTTCCAAGTCTACCGCTTACACACGCCATGACTGCAGGCAGAATAGGTGGTGCTTCTCATCTCCCACCTTCCCTTCACCTCCACACTCCTCCAGCGACAGCTAAGATCCAAGTCCTAAAAGAGGCCCCCTGTACCCAGTGCACACACTGGTGCTGCTCCTCTGACTGAACAATGACCGGCAGTGAGCTTTAATTCCACCATGCTTCCATCAGCCAGAACTTAATGAGTGCGTGCAACACGACGGTTTCAGCAGATTGACAGATGCAACATTCTAATGGCCGATTCATTTTGCTATGAGTGACCATGGCAGAGTACAAGTTCATTTCAATATATCTCTAATAGACATGCATGTTAGTTGATTCTGAAAAGTGCGTATACTCATCTGGTGAGTTGGTCAGGGAATATCGTATTAAGCAAATTACAAAGCAAAAAGAAATTAGCTGCCTGAGAGTAATACCATCATAACAAAATTAAAATATCAACTGCTAGCAGTAACAGCTTTACTTCAAATAAGAGTAAAATTATGTTCCAAGAATTAAAATTACTTTAAATAGAATTAATCCCTTTTTATGCATATTGCCAATCAGAGAAAAAATTTAAATATGAGCAATCTCTGAAATATCACACAATATAGAAAACCATAAAGGAGCAATTTCACTGCAGAAATGCTTGTATTTTCACTGATTCCATCCCATGAAGACTCTTACCATAATCATGATTTGTGGGTTTTGCTTCTTGGTCAAATCAATGATATCCACTCCATTGTAATAGAGATTTTCTAAACATCCATGAAAATTGTTAAGTGGGAATGACACTGATTTTGAAGGTGCTGGAATCCCTCCAAAGCTGATCTTAGAAAGAAAAGTGGCATCAATAATATTGTTTAGTGATTTTATGATAACCTGCTTAAGTAATTTATGATTAGCAACTATAGCTGTAATCATCACACCCAACTCAAGTTTTCATTATCATACACTGGAAAAAAATTAAGGTACAAGCTTTAAAACAAGTAGATGTGCATTCAGTCTTCATCCACACAAGAGATTGATGACCCACGCAAGTTGTTCATCACATCTGATTTTGATATTTATCGCTTCAGGAAGAAAAACACATCTTTATATCCATGGCAAAACTTGACCTGTTTAATATAGTAACTAGTTATGATGCCTCATCTTGTGTAAATTTCTAGTGCACATTGGTATTTGTGTATTTGAATTGACTGGCACTGAGTTCATTAATATTTGTTGCTACACTCTCCCCATAAATCTCCACCACTCAGGAGCATCCTGTAACACAAAGAAATCATGCAAAATAGTCTATATTTGCCAGGAATAATGAAATATATCTGTGGGGAAATTTTCTGCTATGAAGAGCTGTAGCTACATCCTTGAGGTAGAGAGGATAATCCTACACCATGATGATAGATGTACATATTGTGAAAAGAATGACACCCCAGGCACCACCCGCCTGTTAGTCCACACAGGGTGAGTTCTGCTGGCCTTGTGATTTACTGTAAAGGTGAATTCTCTGTTGCATGTTTTCTGCTAGGAAGCAAAACCACACATACATCATAATATGTGTATCAATTGAAATGTAAGCATCACACCTCATAATCAAGATCCAGGTAACTGAATTCTCCCTGTGTGTGGAAACGGTGCCGGTGTTCATCCACTGTGAAGTTGCCCTGCTTGCCCAGACGCTGGAGGAGGACAGAATGCCAGTGCTGGTCATCCAGCAGGCTCCCCAGGGTGAGATTGATCATACTGTGAGCGGAGGACAGCTTAGCTGCACCTGAGGATGGAGGGATAAAACAAACATCAGTATTCCCAGTCAAAAGAAAAAAAAATGTTGTCCTTTCATGGACCAGCAGCATCTTTTACAATAATTTCACAATGCTCTTTCACGCATACCATCCTGAGCATTAGTATGGATTTACCTGATGTTTGAATATAATGATCTCTCAACCTTGCTGTAATTTCTTCCACTGTTAATTCATTTTATTATTATTACCCGTTACCATGCTCATTTTCTATGTAAATTTTATCTTTGCTACAACCTCATTATTTTTACTACTGTGATATTTTCCAGTGACCCATCCCTTTCTTTATAATGCTAGAAAATAACTATATAGCTCTATAAAGCTATGTGTGTATTGGGGGCCTGAATTCCCAGAGATTCATATGCAATTCACAAGGTATGTCCCATTTTAACACAAAACAGCAGTACTGACATACAGTCAAGCCCTTGAATGTGAAAATAAGATACCTACTTATTTTTTTAAATTATTTTAATGAGTTTAGTACAGGGTCTCACTACACAGATTGGACTCATAGTGATCTTCCTATTTTTCAGCCTCCCGAGCACTGGGATTACAGGTGCACCCCACCACACCCAGTCTTCAGGCCAGAGATTGAATCCCCAGCCCCTGCATCTGCCTAAATGGTCACTTTAGTCTGCTGAGCTATCTGGGTGGCCCTGCTGACTTACTTTTCAAAAAAGGTCTGAAAGTATAAAGATACCTAAGACATAAGCAAATGACCAGATTTTTAAACACCTCCCCAACCTTTTTACCTGAATTGATAAGTAGAAAGAGTTTTCCTCTCTTTAATTCCAGCATGATACGATCTCCACTCGGCCCTGCTCTGTGGAGTAGAATACCATCGCTCTGCATGGTTTTAAACTTCAAGGAAATAATATCTTTTATTGGGCTCAGGGATTTTTGATCAAATTTGTAGAGAAGGGAACTTTTTCCGTCAAGATCGATCACCTCTGATCCTACAGACAAAAACATTAGAAGTCATCCTTAAGGAAAGATATACTTTTCATTAGAGCATTTTCAATGTGCATGTGGGTCCGTGCCCAAAAGATGAGTGATCCATGTCTCACAGACTAGTGAAAGCCAGGATAAATTCCATGTTAGTCTTTCCTAACTTTCAAAAACTTAAACCTCTAGAACTATACTTTAAGTGTATACTTCACTTCCTTATATTATTCAAATCTATTTCTTCTCAGGGCATGAGAAAATAGAAAATTAGTTAAAAGATTCTAATTAATGTGCATAAAATTACTGTGTATTTCATGATCAGTATTTTTAACAATGTTATCAAAATGTTGAAATTAAATGTTTTGAGGGAGGTCTCTGGGAAAAGAGTGATTTTGATGTTTTCAAATTCTCTTACATGTGTCCTATACAAGATATGCATACACTCGACTACGTACTTAGCCTCAACATAAAATAGCACTTCAAGCATTCGTTACTCTGGTCTTTATATTTTGTCTTATGTTATTTCCATGGCTGAATAATAGTATTAGAAACCAGTGCTATTTCATGCCTTCTCAAGAGTAATGTTAGAAAGATATTAACTTAATGATATTATAAGGTTTGTCCCACTGTAATTATGTCACAATTGGGTCACTGACATATTTTCCAGCTTTCTGAGAATGTCTTCTCTACTCATTGGCAAGATCACTCTCATTCAGCTCAACTGAAAAAGAAGTCGTGTTACACCACTACATCTGTCAAAATCAGATGCACCCTGATTTGAACAAGAGACACAAAGGAGAACTGGTACTACTCAGATGTTCTGGCAGTATTTTCTACATTTTACTAAAGATTCTTTTTTTAAGTCAGTTATCTTTGAGAGCACATTTATGCAATAAACGAAGAACTTAAAGAAACCCAATATAATGTGAAGCTATTTTTTAACTGATAAGCTGACTGGTGGTTAATAAAATGGCATTACAGTTCACTCCTTGTCTTTCATTTGATAAAATCATTATAGCTACTCATACGCCCAAATATACATTGCATTCAGAATATTCATCATGTTTTGCAAATCACTGATAATCACCACTATCTCAATTTTTTTCAACTAGTTTATGCAGCTATCTTTCAAAAATTTAAAGATTTTATCTCTCCCCATCTTTCTAATGTACTTATAAAAAATTCATTCACCAAGTACACATGAATAAACATTGCATTCTTCACAAAGAATAATGTTAATCGAACAATTATTCCTTGTTATATAGCTGAATGGATGTTCATGGTAAAAACATAACTCTATGTCAAATACAAAATGATGTGTTCTATGATTATTAAATTCTAATAAATTAAGAAAAATTTCAGTAAGGCACACTTTTAAATGCTGACACATTTGGAGCACTGCGGTTGTTTCTGAGCTAATGTATCGCTTAGAGGCACCATCACAGCAATGATTTTATCTTAGACAAAGACTATTTTTGGAATTAGCTACTGAGATATTTTTCCAAAAAAACTTTCAGCCTATGTTACCTTAGCCCACTATTTTTTTTTCTCTCTCTCTCTTTTTGCTTTCATTATTATTACATTTTAATGGTCATATTCATCTTCTGTGGCACCTACATAAAGCTTTTGTGCCTGGAATATCTCCATCAGCAAAATAGGGTAGTGGAAAAGATGTGGGCAAGTGGTGCCTAAAGCCAAGGCGCACTGTTTCGTGCCTTCAACTGCAGGCACCTGCCATCTTCAAGTTATTGCCCGCTCGGTACCTCGCAGGGTATCGCTATGCAACTAGACGAATTCAATCAGGAAACATTTATTCAGCTCATCGCGTTTGAGGTACCACGCTGGGTACATAAGATAAAGGAGTATTTAAGACCAGCATGGTGCCTGCCTCCGTGTAGCTCAGACTGAGCAGAGGTGGACAACATCTGGCAAGTGAGCAAATAAGCTCATAAAACCATTATGGGGTGTAACAGAACCTGAAACCCAGAAGTGCAACAGCCCCTTAAGATTGCTGATGAGGGTCTCTCTCGGGTCTCAGGTCTGGGAAACTGAGGCTAAGACAAATCTTAGGAGCCTGTTACTTGCTACAGTCTTCATATTCTACAACTTTTCTGCATAAATTGCCTCGCACTGTGAACGTGAGTGAAGGGGCCTATCCAGTTCTCCCACTATGGTCCCATTCGTTGTTATGAAAGAAAATTGTGAGGGTTGCAAGAATGACAGTGACAGGAATTAACTCAGTGCTCAGAAAGCAAATGAGTTAGGCTTTCCTCAAACAGAGGAGCGGAAAGTACAGAAGGGGCCACCAGCACGCTGACTGCCATCACACCACAAGAAGCTGTGGAGCACGTTTGTAAATTCTTATGAAATGAAAAATAATTCTGGGTGATTTCTAGCAATATTAGTTTAGATGAAACACTCCATATTTCATTTTTAAGTAACAAATTTAGAAATTCGGAAAAGATGCTTACATAAACGTTTAGATTTAAAACATATAATTATATTTTTATTTATTTTTATTGGTACATATTTGTGGTAGATAATAACTGCATTCATTTTGGACAATTAGTATACATATTACAGTCTGTGTCTGGGGTTCAGTATATATATCTTGCTGTATGGTATTTGTATCTTGACCATTTTTATCTCTTTTCATTTCTCTTCCTGCTTCCCTTCTCCACCACCAAAGTATGCCTTCCTGTTTTCTACTTTCTCTCTTTTAGTTTAGTCTTCAATTTATTTAGTTTTTTTAATATTTAAATTTTTAATTTAATTTTTAATTTATTTAAATTTGAGGTTTCTATAAGAGAAACCATATAATTTTTAATGTTTTGCATCTGACTTATTTCACTTGACATAATGGTTTTAAGATCTTACCATCTTCCTATAAATGAAGTGAATCCTTCATGGCTGAGAATAATTCCATTGTGTGGATAGATCACATGTGTTTATCCATTCCTCTGTCTATGGGCATCTGGATTTTGTAGTTTAGCTAACAAAACTTGGGTTGCTGTGAAGCGGAGTACAGATGTATCAGTACCGAAAGATGACTTTAGTTCTTTCAGGAATATACCTAGGAAAGCTGGAGCTGGATCAAATGGAATTTCTATTTTTAGTTGTTTTTTTTTTTTAAATCTCCATAACAATTTCAATAGTGGCTGTGTTAGCTTACATTTCACCAACAATGTAGAAATGTTCCTTTTTTAAACACCCTCACCAATATATGTTCTTTCTGTGTTTCTAATGGTAACCATTTTGACTGGGGTAAGACGAGTTCTTTTATTTATTTATGTATTTATTTATTTTATTTTTTTGCTGGAACCAGAAATTGAACTCAGGCCCTTGAACTTGCCGGGCAAAAGTTTATTCTACTGAACTATCTCGCCAGTCTCAGAGTTCTTTTAACTTGTATTTCTCTAACATCTGAAAAACATAAACAATTTTGCATGGACTTATTGACCATTTGTACTTCCTTATAGAAGAGTTTCATAATTTCATTTCCCCCTTTTTGTTATTTTTTATGTTAAAGCAAAAAAATAAAACAGTATTTCAAGACAGGTTAATGGGAAAGTTACAAAAATACGACTTTAAAGTATCACAGAACACTATATTACCATGCATAAAATAAATGATATAAAAATCTGGAAGTGTTTACAAAAGGATATTCTGTTAAGAGAAAATTTAATCTTTAGAAAGATCACTTGAATTGTACTTATAATCAGCACCTAGTTCTCCAAGGATACTGGCTTGAAAGATAGACACATTGCATTGAAAGTGATCAAACCATTACTAAAAAGGAATTGGAAAACGTAGGAAAAAAAAATCAAAGGAACACATTTGCATGTGTTTTTAGACAGGATCTCACTAGACAGTTGAGGCTGACCTTACACTCACTATTTAGTTCATGTTGTCCTCAAACACTGAGGCATTTTTGGAGAGCTCAGTATTCATATGACTTAATTCTAGGTAAAGATATTAAATGTTTGAATTCATTATTTATTACTGAATAAAACAAGTCTATAAATTTATAGATTTTTGCCCAGTAGAGATGCAAGTGACTTCTTTCTACCAGAAAAAGATTACCAGTAGAACTTCACTAATTATGTGCTTACCTAGCAACATTATTTCTACATTCTTTCTTGGGTACCGAAACATTCCTAAACACACCTAGCCTCTTCAATTTCTTGGAACTATTCTTATCATTGCTTTTAGTTGTTCATTACTGAATTAAATGCAACTTTACTGTATAATTATTCTACATTTGAGTGAAAGCCATCTTTTCATGATTTGGGAAATTTTACTTTAACACTAGTAACTGAAAATATATTTAGTCATCCCAAAAAAGCAACATGGACGTCTTAGCCATCATGGTGATACTTAGGAGATTCTTTTTTAATTCCACAAATATTTTCACATTGTTTGGTTTGATTTCATTGGGTTTAGTTTGATTTGATTTGATTTTTAAACAGGATCTCACTAGACAGTTGAGGCTGACCTTGAACTCATTGTTTAGTACATGCTGTTTTCAAATTTCTGGCAGTCCTCCTGCCTCAACCTCCCAAATGCTGGGATTATAGGTGTGCAACTCCATACCCAGCACATTTTTTAAATTTTTGAGTCAATATAAACTCACACTCTCATGAAAGAAAAATTTTAAGATAATTCATGGTGACATTTCTTTATTCTGAAAATAACTTCTAAAAGGTAATATAATTATGGAGAAGTAACAAAATTAATTCAACCCAATATTTGTTTAGGATACCAAATTAAACATCCAAAATTGTACTATTTTAATTAACAAACAATGTCTAACAGATTTTTTGTTTGATTTTATCAAATACCTTGGGAGAAAAAAATCTTTCCTAACTCATATAGACAGATAAAGCAAAAGTATTGATTGACTATAAGAAAAATGAAAAATCTGAAGTTGAAATTTATAATGATAAATAACCTACTGTCCAAAGATTTAGATGACTTGTTCTTTGATTGAAGGAAGAATGGTTTTTCTAATTATAACTTTGTTCATTAGTGTATTTATTAGCCCAGTAATTTCAGTGAGTGGATTACTATCAATATCAATAATGTGGGCCTGCAATGCACTGCAAGGATATCAACTCTAATTTTCCACTAACAAGTTGCAAATCATTTGACATGTCCCCCTCTCTTTAGTATGGCTCCCTCTTTAGCCATTTATATAAGCATATTTTGCAGATTTGCCAGGTTACTAAGGCACTTAGACTGTGTAAGCTTGAATCTTCATGCAACCTTGATGCTACCTTGGGCAGGTGTATTTAGTTTCCTGTTGTTGCTATAGAAGTTACCACAAATACTGTCACTTAAAATAATATAAATTTCTTATTTTGTAATTTTGCATTTCAGAAGTCCTAAAATTTCAAAGAGTTGGTAGCAGCTGCTGTCCTTTTCAAGGTTTCTAGGATATAATCTCTTTCTTTGTCTTTTCCATGTTTATATATTCCTTGGCTTGTGGCCACTTCCTCCCTCCTCCATGTGTAAGGGTTTAATGACATCTTCAAATCTTTGTCTCTCTGTTTCTCTTTCCCTCTCTCCCTCCCTCTTCCCTTCTCTCTGTCCTCTCCTTTCCCCTCTCTCTCTCCTTCTCTGTCTCTGCCTGTCTGTCTCTCTGTCTGTCTCTGTCTCTTTCTCCTCTCCTTCTCTCTCCCTCTTTCTCTGTCTCTCTCTGACTCTGTCTGTCTCTCTGTCTCTCTCTTTCTCTGTCTCTCTCCCCTTCCATCTTTCCTCTCCTCTCTCCCTCTCCCTCCATCTCTTCATCTCTCCCTGTCTCTCTGTCTCTCTATCTCTCCCTCCCTCTCTCTATCTCTGTCTCTGTCTGTCTGTCTGTCTCTCTGTTCCTCCTCTTCCTCCTCTCTCCCTCTCTCCCTCTCCCTCCCCACGTGTGTATGTGTGTCTCTCTCATCCACTTATTACCCTCTTATCAGGACAGTTGTGCTTGTTGAATAAACCAGAATCATCCTCCCATGGCAAGATCTGTAACTTAATTGTATCTTTAAAGCACCTTAGCTATATAGGGACTATGACACATATATTGGTACCAAAGACTAAGATATTTGGTGAGAGTTATTCTATCACAAGTTTTTCAATCTCTTTGTCCTCATTTCCTCACCTGTAAAATGAGAATAATAATGGTATGTGGTGCACAGGATTGTTGTATGACTGTCTATAAGCTTCATTTTTAGAAACAGACACATACTGTGCAAGCAGTAAATGTTAAATGTTAACTGATGCCATTATTTGTTGTTAAAACACTTAACAAGGAACGAGTCAGAAAAAATAATTAAATGCCATTGACGTACTTGTGACTCTAAAAACCAGTGATTTTTCTGAAGTGCACACGAAACTCCTAATTATCAATATCATTACTGGGCTATGCAATAAGAATGACTTGAAGCCATCTGTGGATTCTGTGGCTTTTTCTCTGTCAGCTCCTGCCTGGGCTGACCCACTACAGCAAATGCCACTGAATCCTCCTCAGTGAATAACTCCATCTCAAATCTGCTCATTTAGAGCAAGAATCAGGGAAAGAAGAGATTCGCCAAGTCTGCAGGCCCCACTCTCAGATCAATTTTCCCTGTGACCCTGTATACCTGCTTCATTTACATGATTCAGAAATGTGATCCCTCCTGTGGAATTAAAAGCTTTCCACTGGAGCGTATGCAAAGGCCTGGAAAGCAGCTGTGTCCGGGGGCACTGCTGAAACGCGGCCTGGCTCTTCTTCCCACAGCACATATTTATGAAAATCTTTCTGTGAACACAGTAGAAGTCACAGCAATGCATAAAAACAAAGAACTTTTTTTTTCAAAGAACCTAGTTTATTGGGGAGGACACACATCCCTGGGATGTGATTATTCATGCCTTTGTTCAGAGCTTTGCTTCTATATTAGGGAGAGGTCCCGAATGATTTCTAAGATGTGCGAGAGAGTTGATCTGCCTCAGCCTCTAAGATGGATGTCAACTAAATTGCAGAAATGCTTTATCTCCCTCAGCAGCAAACTGCTTTTCTACCCCAGAACATTTCACATGCAAACATGCTCTACTAGAGCTGCTATTTCTCTCTGAGCCTGCACCCCCTTCAGAAATTTGAAGCTACTCAAATTGTGAGGGGTTGTCACTTGATGAGTAATGTCCTCCCTACCTACTAAGTGGATTACTAAGCAATATATCCAAGAGTGCAGTTTCTTAAATCAAGCTCCCTGGTGCAACCATATCAGAATCAACTGAGAAGAATCTCTTCAGTACCCCCTGCCTGGTATGCACCAGCTGTTTTATCATTGGACAAAAGGCTACAGACAAAACTCTTCTTTATGATGTAATCCTTAAGCACTGGTCACACCATGTCTTTATTTTTGAAATATTACCCATGAATTACTGAACAGAGGTCCAATTTTGACTTCTAAGAGCCATAAATCAAACTGGGTCACTGTTAAACTATTACACAGTGAGTAAAATATTAAAGCCACAGAAGGATGCAGAGGCACTTCAGGCCTGCATTGCTGCACCAAATTAGAAGCTCTGGATATCTAACCAGGAGCTTGGGCACCTGGAACCCTGAGTGAGTCTGAGGCAGGTAACAGTAGAAGAGCTCTTTGAGAGGAAGAACAAGCAGGTTGCAGAAACCTGTTCTCTAAAAATGAATAACCTTGTTGCCTATTCAACTGTGTCATGGAAATGAATATGTTTTATTTATTTGCACTAAAGTTGGTTCTTGCAGAAAGTTGTCAAGGTGGCAGAGATTTGTCTCTGAAAGACATTTCAGGGATAAATTGATTCTGAGAGTTGAACTATCAATCATGGCATTATTGATGAGGTCAGGTGACCAAAACTGTTTTTAAAGAGAGAAAAAAATAGAAAATTCATGAACTGGAAATCCAACCTTTCAGTTATAGAAAATTAAAATTGTTTAAAGATGATGAGGGCCAGGGTGGTAGCCAAGCACCATAAGTACCTGTCTGGCAAGCACAAGGTCTCAAGTTCAAGCCCCAGTACAAGAAAGAAAGAAAGGGAGAGACAGGTGATGAGAGCATTGCTCTTGAAAAAAGACACAAAGGTCTTCTATTTGTTCTTTGAGAATCACCGCCAAAATATAAGTAGAATAGACCTTGTCAGATACGAAAGTTACATTTCTTGCTCTATAGGTCTTGCTTTATCCTGGTCTTAACCATCCAGCAGAAAAGTATAGAAATGTGGTATGAAAAGTGAAGCCATGTTAATATGCTGAGCTATGGAAGGCTTCAGTCATCAGATTCGGACATTGCCAGTCCTGTGGATAGCCCACTACTGTTGTGGACTGCTGGACTATATTGGAATATTTTGAAAAATTCATGCAAATGTTTGAATGGCAGTGGAATGCCCATCTTTGACAAACTAAAGAAAAAAAAAAGTGATACAAATGAAGGACCATTTTGTATCTGTATATGCAAAATGGGATAGATATATAGCTACTTTCTCTTAATTCAATAAGAAGAAAGATTTGTACTAATAGTATTTGGACAAGATATCATTTCTGCATCCTGTGCTATGAATGACTATTACAAAGACAACAACATGCAATGTATTAATTGTTGTAACTCTCCTACCAAAAATAAATAATAAAAAAACAGTAAAAATTTTTTAAAGAGTTCTACCTTCAAAGACCAAAGAAAAATATGATGCAGATCTTTTATTGACTAGAAAAGATGGCTATAGCCCAAATTCTTCTTGGTTAAACATGAAGTCAGCCTTAACTACTTATCATATTGTGTCTCTATTCGAAAATTATTACCCATGAATCACTAAACAAACAGAGGTCCAATTTTAACTTCTAAGAAACATAAATCAGACTGAGTCATTGTTAAACTATTACATAGTGAAATATTAAAGCAACAGCTTGATGTATTGGCACTTGAGATCTACATTACTAAGCTGGGTTTTTTAAGCAATGGAGAGGCAAGGGCAAGCACTCAAGAAATCAACAGGAAACAGGCTGTACTATTTTTTGCATACAAGCACAAGAGAATACAGAATGATTTAAGAGAGTCTTAAGTTTAAAACAACTAAAATTAATACCATAGAAAGGAAGGAGACACTGAAGCTAGGGCTGCATAGAACCACAGGAAAAAATGATTTCACTATCATGGTTTTAAATAGATGGAGTTAAGGTCAGTAATAACATGCTCGGGTGGGTACTGGTGGGGCAACGTGATTGCTGCCACTTAAAGATCAATCCAAACTAACCTCCTGAATAGATTTGAAATGAGTAACATCTATCCTGCCAAGGACACTAGTGTGTGCCACCGGAGAACATAAGGTGCATTTCTGTCTCTAATGTTTATTTGTGACTTTTGTAATGTCATCAATGTCACTTAAAAGTCAGTTCCTGGTTTCTTTATCTGGAATACGTGGAGAGTAACTGTAGACTCTCACTTTTCACAAAAGTACTGTGAAGATCAAGTGACTCTAGCAGAGGGCTCTGAAATTTTCTCTCACATTAATATTATTTCACTATTGAAAACATTTATAATCTTATTTATTCACCTCAGATAGTTTTCTGAGCTACCTTTAGCCCACAGCTACTATGTGAGTGTAATAAATGTATGATTTTATATACATATTTATTATTGTTTCTATCATGGCTAATTAAAATTCCAAAATTTGTTGCATGCCGAGAGCACCATGTTACCACATAAGAGTGAGGTCTGTGGTCCTCATGTATTCTTTAGTCTAAAGGAAAACTACACCAGGAAAATCATCTCCTGTGCACAGAGACATATTTTTACTTGAACTTTTTTAGTAAAAATGGCCAATAAGTACATGAAAATAAACATTCTCCATTTCAGGCCACTGGAGAAATGCAAATAAAAGCACTGAATCCCATCTTACTCCAGAAGCAAGAGCTCTCATCAGATACATATTCAAAGTGTAAGCAATGCAGGAAAGAAAAGAACAGGGTTACAAGAAACATTAAAATTAGGGTGGTGATCAGGAACAGCTCTGAGGAAAAGAGATTCAAGCTGAATAAGTGAACACATGTAAATAGGAATCAGGAGAAAATGGAAAAAGGGAAGGGGTGGGCAAGGGAGTGGAACAAAGCAAAGGACATGGTCCACAGGAAGAGGAACTACTAACAGATCACCCTGACTGTGGGGTGGCTTCTTTCCAAGTTGTGTTGGGACTACTAGTCGACTTTGATTTTGTATTTAACCCTGGGACAAAACATCTTTAATCCTAAAGCAGCGTTCGTGCAGCCTTTCATTTTTTAAGTCCAGTGTGTTTAATAAATCCCTGTGAATTGCCAGGACTTCTGTTCCAGAGATAGTCTTCCCAGAAGTAGGAAAATGCTAAAATCTTTAGGACTTTATTTTCTTAGCTCCTGATTTCTCCTTGGATTCTTAATATTTTATCTTGGAGATGTGAGGTTTGGGAATCAGCAATAGCAGAAGGAATTAAATAGGCCAGGGCTGGGCTCTCTCTCTCCGGCTTCCTTCTCTTGAGCTTCCCCTCTTCAATTCATAACCTCTCTGGGAATTGTGAATTTGGGCTTCTGACTCTGCATCCTGGTAAAATCTGTTTTTGTTGTTGTTGTTGTTGTTGTTTGTTTGTTTTTTCTGCATGTCCTTAGGAAAGGCTAGATATTCCCTTGACATTTAAATACTGTAGGTGCATGAATTTAGCAAAATAATCCAATATAGTCCAGTAGTCCATAATAGCATGGGTTGTCCATAGGACTGGCAATGTCAGAAGTTGATGACTTGAGTCTTTTACAGCTCAACATATTAATATGGCTTTACTTTTTATACCTTGTTTTTATACTTTTCTGCTGGATGGTTAAGACCAAGATAAAACAAGACCTATATAACAAGAAATGTAACTGACAAGGTCAGTTAAATCCCCTCAGGATTTACCCTGAAACCCTTCACTGCAGTTTGTAGATCCTTTGTCAGTGTCAGCCATGTGGATGAGTCACGGCCATTGGTTGACGAATTTGCTCTCTGTGAAATACTCATCTCTGACAAAACCAAACAAAAAAAAAGGGAATACAAATGAAATGCCATTTTGTATCTGAATATACAAAATAATTAAGATGGATATACAGCTATTTTCTCTTAATTCAATGAGAAGTAAGATTTGTACTAATAGTATATGGACAAAATATCATGTCTGCATCTTGCACTATGAATAACCACTATGAAGACAACAATATGCATTGTATTAATTATTGAAACTGTCCTACTAATAGATTTTGAAACTATTAAAATTTTGAAACTGTCTCATTGTTATTTGTTTCTCAATGAAATTAATTTTTCTTAAAAAAAGAAAAGGCCAAGCTGGGCATGGTGGCACATGCCTGCAATCCCAGCACTTGGGAGGCTGAGGCAGGAGGATTGTTGTGAGTTCGAGACCAGCCTGAGCTACAAAGTGAGCTTAAGACCAGCATAAGCTGCATAATGAGACCCTGTCTCAAAAAAGACAAAAAAAAAAAAAAGGCCAGATAGATGTGAATATCCTAAAGTTTACTTTCTCTAAAGAATCCCCTCTTTCAAGTTTCAACATGTTTAAGCTAAATTGCAAATCTTATAAGCAGTTTTTAAGACACATTTTATCCAAGACTTCTTATGGATAGCTCAATAAAACTGTAACCATAATATACTAAAAAGTAGATTATGTCTCTTGTTATGAATATGTATAGTGTTTGTCACCCAGATATTTAGGGTTGCAAAATGGACATATTCCAAATTGTATCATTCTTTTTTATTTATTATATGATTATTTTTAAAGAGAAACTCTCTGCTTCTGTTTAGTTACCTTGGCACCAGCTAAATAGGAAAAGTAGGATACATGATGTTTTCTCCTCTTTATTAGTTTTCAAAATAAGGAGTTGGATTCTTAATGTCTCCCACTGGTCACCAATGGGGCTTTTAAAGAATTGTCATTGAGAAACGTTTCACTCAGATGACTTTAATACATTTCAAATCTTTGCAGTTAATATTCCTGTTGATGGTAAAACATTTATGTTGTTGAATACATACATGAGCACCTCCTGCATTGGTCTTGAGTTCTTTTGACATAACTCATGGGCTCTAATGATTCCTTACTGTCTAATATCAGAAGAGCTGATTTTCTTGTAAGAGTAATAGAATTCTACATATCACATTACAATGTAAAAGCTATACATTTTTCACAGAATGACATACTTTGTTTTTTTTATATTTTAGGCTGACCAGTAGCTATCTTCCTTTCAAACTTTGACATAGAATAGGATTCATCAGCTGCTGTTTACCTGGTAAGTAATTAAAAGCAGGAACTACATCTAATTCATCTTGATTAAGATGTGAGCAATTAGTATTGGGGGTTGCTCAACAAATATGTATTGACTATTTTAAATCAATTATAGCCATCCTTTTTTCATAAATCTAACTATCTTTCACTTTTTTTCTAGCCAAGCATTAGGTGAGATCAGCATTATAAATAGAGGACTGCCTGGCTCTCTCTCAGGGGATTCTTCACCTAGATAACTATATACGAATACCATGCTATTTTCTTCTCTTTCCCATGTATGACTTCTTTTTTCTATTAATTTTATTGAGAAACAAATAGCAATGAGGCAGTTTCAAAACCGATTAATTGGACAGTTTCAGTAATTAATACATTGTATATTGATGTGTTCATAGTGGTTATTCACTGTACAATATGCAGACGTGATATCACCAAACACTATTAATACAAATCTTTCTTCTCATTGAATTAAGAGAAAGTAGTTGAATATCTATGCTAACTATTTTGTATATATAGATACAGAATGGTCCTTCATTTGTATCCCCTTTTTTGTTTAGTTTTGTCATAGATATATTAATATGCTGAGCTGCAAAAGACTCGTCAACAACTTCTAACATTGCCAGTCTTACACATAACCCACTATTATTTAAATGGCCATGCCTGATTTCAAAGCTGAAATGTATCAAAGAGAGTGTTGTAGGTTAGATCTTATGTGTTTGCCCAAAGCTTACACATTTGAGACTTCTTTCCTAAAGCAGTACTATTGGGAATGGTGGAAATTTTAAGAGGAAATATCTAGTCAAATATCTTGCAGTCCTTGTACACATGCCCTTGAAGGGGACTGTTGGTCCCTATTTTTTTCTCTCTCTCTCTTTCTTGTTTCATATCCTGGCCAGGATGGAAGCAGGTTTGCCACACATCACTGCCAAGATGTGCCTTGTCACTGTCCCCAAAACACCAGGGCCAATCAATGATGGGCTGAATACTGCAAAACTTTGAGCTTAAATACTCCTTTTTTTTATGAGTTCATTTTTCTGAAGTATTTGTTAGAATTACAAGAAAAGAAACTAATCCAGACAGTGTTCAATTTCAACTTTCAATATCTTTCTATTATAAAATATAAATTTTTTAAAAAGTTTACACATTTTGTATGTATTCATTTATGATCTATTTATTAACTATAACCCATATTTTTCCTATCAATTTGAAAGTTGGCAATTAAGTGCAAGATTTGCACTTCTTTTCATTCATTCTCATTCTGTCTTATTACTTTTTTCTCCTTGTTCCCAATTCCTAATCTTGAGGAGTTGGACATGAAGAGATGCTGGGAAGAATTTCCTGATACTCAGCAACCCTGTCTCTGTTCATTCATCTGTGCAAGGATTAATATGAGAAAAATCACTTTTGCTTGCAACTAGTATTGTGTAGGCTTGCCATGATTGGGAGAAGAAAGACCAGTCTTTGATGATTGGAAATACCCTCTAATCTGAAAATGAGATACAAGGGAAGCTGCCAGAGATTGGTTCTATGCTGAGAAAAGAGAATGAGTAAGAGAGCTATCTCTGTAGAGGAATGAAGACAGGGCATGTGGTAGTGGCCCTAGGCATCATGCCAAGTTGCTAAAGCTAGAAAAAAAAATCATAAAATCTTTCTTTTTTTTTAATTTTAGGGAAGGGTCTACAGGGTGTTCAGGGTCTCACTACTAGATTGGACTTTAAATGATCTGACTGTTTACAGCTTCCCAAAATCTGGAATTACAGGCGAACACCACCACACCCAGTCTCAATTGCTGTTTTGGGTGCCCCAGGGGCAAGACCAGCATGGCATGCTCAAAAATCATAAAATCTTGTCAGAGAATTGGTGGCTGGACAGTTGGACTCTCTATTTTTTAAAGAAGAGAAGATCATGGATTACAAAATTAGGATGTTTACAGAGGAAAAAAATAGAAATTGTACTAAGGACAATTGCTTCAGCAATTCATCCACAATTAAAGAACATTATCTCCTGTGGCTTAATTGAAAAACATTATCTCCTGTCAGGTACATTCATTTTCACCCTGTTATTTTTCTTCCCCTTCCTTGGCTTAATCATTGATTGCTTTTTTCTTTGTAACATTTAGCAAGGAAATATTCCCTTATCATACAAATTTTTTCTTTCTTTTCATTCCTTTCTTCCATCACTTTTTTCCTTCCATACATTTCTTCTCTGCATATATAAACATGCTCACAGTTGCCAGAGTATCTAAAATTTATACTTTCCCTTTCATCCCATAAAATTTAGCTTCTACTGCACTCATTACTCAAGAAACAGCTTCAAGTTTACTGACATAAAAGTATAGCATGCTCTTTGATATGGATTTTCCATTCACTTGATGTCTTTTCATACCGTGTTATTGCTCTCACTTGTTGGGTAGAGGGTCATAAAATTATGTGTGCTTCTGACAAAAGCCATGTTCTCTGCAGTAATCACAAGGGCCTGCTCACATCTTTTACCTCGACAAATACATGTATGAGGCACAATAGGAGGAGGTACTAGTATAAAAATATTTATACTACTTGAAAAATAGTCCAAAGGACTTTCTTTAATTGTAGCAGAAATGCATGTTCACTTTTGAAAATGCAAACATTCCACCTTATACTTATATGAGCATAGACATGAGGGAAACACTTTGTGATTCGCTAACAGTAAAGATATTAGACGTCAGTTTTATTTCCTCAACCTAAAGGTCTGGAGTTCCAACATGCCATATTTCACATGTCTTTGAACTCTGTGATCCAAAGAAAGAAATAATTATCTCTCCAGTTCCCTTCCATAACCTTTTTATTTTTCAATGATACCACTTTTCAGATAGGTGTTTAAATTTAATAACTGTTTCTTTTTAACATACAATGATAAAATTCTAATCACTATCAATAGCATATTGTGAATCTGACTTCTTCTTCACTGATTGCTACTCTAGTTCCTCATTTTACCATGTCTCCAATATCCAATGGCAAAATCCCTGTGATTTGCTGTGCCAGCCCTGGGCATGCTGAGATAGCAATTGAGACTGGGTGTGGTGGTGCAGACCTATAATCCCAGATCTTGGGAGGCTGTAAACAGGTAGATCACTATGAGTCCAATCTAGTAGTGAGACCCTGTAGACCCTTCCCTAAAAAATACAAAAAAAATCCCCTTAATTACCTGGTGCCTTCAGATCTCCACCATGTACCTCTCATTTCAATCAGGTTGACCATTCTCAAGCACAAACTGATGATTTCCACACTCCTCTGTCCAGAGTTGACCTGAGGATGGCTATTTTTCCTATCTGGGCTCTTCTCCCAACTTCCCATGTGAACATATCTGCATCTTGCTTTCTAAACCTAATGCTATATACTTTGTTATACTAATTTCAATGTATCAATCACTTGATCCCTCACCTTCACTCCAAATACAATATTTTGCATTTAGTGGGTTCAATTTGCCAACCTTGCACATGACCATCTTTACTGAGAAAAGATAGATCACTTTAGTATTTCTCCTAATAACCAACACACAATAGAGTTCTCCTTTAGCAAGTGTCAGTATACATGCTCAGATGGTCAGTTCATTCATGATTCACACAGTTGTCAAGAACACCGGCTTTGGGGCTGGGGAGATGGCTCAGTGGAATAAGTGCTTCCCTGGCAAGCACAAGGACCTGAATTCAATCCCTGGTTCTGCCAAAGAAAAAGAACACCGGCTTTGGGAAATGAGGCAACTAATTTTAAAACCTAGGTCTAAAACAATTCATGTGATCCTACACAAAGTTCCCAATTTCTCCAAGGTTCACTTTCTTCTATGTCAGAAGATGTGATCAAATCTAACTGAGTGGTTCAGGTAAGTCATGAGTCACCTTGATGCAATACAAGTGGGAAAGAGTGGGCAGAAGAGTCTGGGAGCCACATGTAAGTACCCAAAGCTAAAGCTTTGCTGAGTTCAGAGGAGGCTTATTTAATTGGGCATGGATGGGGGTTCCCTGGCCATGATCCAGGAAAGAGGTCCCCCTGATCCCAAACCACTTTTTATCCTTGTAGGGCCTGCAGAAAAATGGCTTCCTGTGACTGGAAAACATCCAACCTGATCTTGGATGTGTGCTGATCATGAATTTATAGCCAAAATTTTGCAGTTGAATGCCTGTACTAATACCACCTGAGCCTTTTCTTCTGAAGGCAAGAAAGCCAGAGCTGCCAGCTAGCAATTCCTGTGCCAAGCGATCCACAGCAAGCTCTGTGGAGCATTAGGCAGACAGCTCTACTTGTCTACTTACTTCTTCCTGAAATGGTGATATCCATGCTCTATCTTCACTGGATTGCTGGGACCAACTCAGAATAGTCTCTGATATACAGTAACTAGTCAATAAATTATAGCTACATAGTAACTTGTGTAGTAAACTACATTTTTCCCAAGGCTGGTGCTGTGGTAGGTAGAGAGTGTGATCATTACAGTGGCATAAACAAGGGACTAAATTCCATTTTTGCTCAAATACTTTTCTACAAGGTCTTTATACTCAATCCACTCTTGGATTCATTTCTGGTTATTTATGAGTTTATTTTGTCAGTAAGTACATGACCTTTTTTGCTTCAATAGTAATTTAAAATTGCACAATCATCATTTTACATTGACTCCAGTTGTCATTTACATGTGATTAAGCTTGAGTTTAAAAATCACATTGGCCCTCAGCCCTGAACTAACAATAAAAGAATGTTGACTACGTATGTGAGAAGTGTTCTCACTCCAAACACAGCAAAGAGAATGTTCCACAGAGTCTGAATCCAGAAAAATGAGGAGACACAGGTGTCATCCCAATGTTCATAGCAACTGAGAATACAGGAAGCCTCTCAGAATCATCCTTATCTGGATATCAATGCGGTGTTCAGAAGACAGCATTAAATTTATAGCCAAGGTTGAATGCGTTTTAAGTTTTTAAAATTTCCTAATACCTCTAATACTCATTTTCCTCTTGCTTAACAAGCAGTTTTAGTGACTAAATTAGAAAATATCTCTAAAAGCACATATGACACATAATAATGGTTATCTTTATGCTATGCTAAATAAATATTTTGTAAGATGGATGCTGATAATAACTAGAGAACTGTTATGGTTTCTGTCTTGTTGTCCCCTCAGAGCAGTCAGGGGTCAAGGACTTCTAGAGTTTGATATTAACTCATGATCCACTGGAATTGTGGGTTTTAGTACTGCTGGGATTATGAGTACTACACTCAGCCTGAGGTGGAGAGCCTGAATCCAACTAAGGGGGACAGATACATTGTCATTGTTGCTGTTACTCCTCCATTTTGCTCTGTGTTCTTTGTCACCACCATGAAAGTTTTCTCCCTGCCACGTGTCCCTCTGTGTTGGACCCAGCTGAGTATCGAACAAATCCTCCAGTAACTGTGAGCTAAATAAACCTTTCTTTCCTTCATCATGAGTGTCGGGTCCTTGTCCCAGCAACTAAAGAGTAACTCAGACAAGAACTTATGAAAATTATGAAGCATTTCATAATTTGTTTCACCAAATTTCCATCACATGGCATGAGCTTTGTCAGACTCTGTGTCCCAAAGACAAATACAACTGACTGACTGACTGAACTCGAAGCTCCAGAGTCTTAGAGTGTGATATTTTTAAGGACTGTTTTTTCAAACGTGATCATGGTGAAGTGAGGGACTAACACATAGCTGGAGAACCTCAGCCGCACTGCTGAAGCCAGGAAAGCCAACCGTTGAGTTGGGCAGATGGTGTGGAGGAGGCTGTCCAATGGCATCCAACAGCTCTGCGGGCCAACAGCTGGAGAGGGCAGGAGCTTGAATCACAGGTTTGGCCGCAAACCCAGTTCTGCCACTTCCTGGCTACATGGCTTGAGCAAGTCAGCCATTCCCAGCTTAGCTATGTCACTTGCAAAATGAAGAGATGGAGTACTGGAGCTATCTAGCAACACTTACTTGGGTTCTCTTCAGCAATCATAAACTGACTAGTATAGTGCATATAACAAGCACTCAAGGACCTACAATAAACACTCAGCCAATACCTTCAATTTATAAAATTATGATAATTAATATCACTATTTCTAATTCCATTATTGTTGTTATTGTTATTGTCATTGTCATTATTACTTTTAAGTCTCTGGAGGGAACATAGAGTCTGATGGCAGAAGTGGGCACTAGAAACATCACTAACTATCCAAGGATCTTAGCTGCACAATATGGTGTCTCTGTTTAAACAACTTTGGGTCACTTGACTTCCTTACAATGTGTTTGCCTTTTATATAAAAAAGGAAAGCAGAATCTATGGGTGATCATATCACAACATGATAGAGTATGTGTGGAAAAATAAAGTTTTGAAATGCCTAGAAAAATAAAGGTGTACTTGAGGAAATGAGATGGTGACATTGAAGTCCTGAGTCCTTTGCTGGGTACTTCCGTGGACTGGTTGTGAGGCATCAGACAAATTACTGAATCTCCCCAAACCTCAGGCTGTTCATCTGACAATTGCAGATCATATTAACTAACACATTGTTCTACAATAAAAGATCATCTAATGGGATGGTGTGGCTTGAGTGGGGCTATCAATAACTCTTGCATCCCTTCCCCACAAAAAGATATAATAAAATGCCTCATTACGAGGACTCTAAGTGAAATCTGTGGTTTCTACCTTTTTATGTGAAAAATATTTCAGACACATTTCATATTCTGGCAGTGGTCTTTAGTTTGTATATTAATTTATGCTGAGGGCATAGCATCCTTAAAAATGAATTGCATGATATTTTATTTTTAGGCTAGAGAGAAAAATAGCTTTGGTTTCATAATAGTTGATGGGTTATTCTAAATGAACTGCTACCTCTCTTGTTAAATTTAGGGTGTCCAAATGAAACATCTACAAATATAATCCTTGAGGGAAAGTTCACACATTTGAAGATTAGGTTCTAGTCAATAATAATAAATTTGAAAAAAAATATATTCAGATAGAGCTACAACTATGTACTTGCAAACATATATCTATCCCTGTATCATCCACCTATCTGTCAACAAAACATTTCCATTTCTGACTGCTAAAATGTTAAAGTTGAACAATAAGGTAAATATTGACATGGATGGGCACAAAAAAATGTTCTACAAGTGTCATTCCCATCTCTATATCTCTTTATATATCTAAAAAATCAATTTCAGTTTGCATTTTGGCTTTTAAACATCTCCTCTGATACCCACTTCAGTGTGCTGGAGAAGCAAATACTTACGGTATGCACATCCAAACACTTCGATTCTCATTCCAATTCTGCCCTTGGGGCTCCATGCTAGAGGGGTGAAGCGTAGAAATCTGGCTTTGATAGAAGGCTGGAGCCGGTAGTACACTACACTGTCTGCATTTGCATTCCCTGAAAAACCCTAGAAGTTAAAGGAAAGAATGAAATCAATGTATCTGGAGACTAGCCATCTCGCATTGTCACCTAGAATGTCTCTGAGCAATGTATGCTTTGCTTTTACACTATAAAAAGTGTCATCTTTTTTAACAAAATATATTAAAAGTTCTACAAGAATGTTTCTTTATCCGAAGACATTACTGTTGCCTCAACTTTTGATTAAGAGTACTTTAAATCTTATTATGCCCATTAAATGAGCTCTTGACTATGTACAAGACCCTTGAAAACAATTCCTTCTGTCAAATGCAGATTCAATATAAAAGTGTGTATGTTTGTGGCTGTTATTGTGATAGCACAAAACTGTGAGAAAATATTGAAAAGCTATTGTACAATTCAGCCAAGAAGTTACTCACATCCTTGATGACTGAGGGAAGTTATGACATGTTCCAACTGTGTCACTGTCTCAGGTACACACAAACAAAAGCTTCTCCAACACTCAAGTGGGAACTACGTAATATCAGGCTACTGAGCCTCATCAACACTCTGACCAACACAATATTCAAACTTGTTAAGGAAAACTAGGGACAATAGGAGTTTGAAAAGCCCTGTAATTAGGACTTACAGAGCTTAGAATTTGAAAGCTAGAGACCTTCAGAAGGATGCTGAGCCAGTGTGGGCAAATTGCAGATGAGGAAATAAAAGGTCAGAAAGGTAAAGAAAACCTCTGAAGTTTGCAAACAATTATATCAAAAAAAGCAGTAGCTGGGTACCTTCTCCACCACACCAGAAGGCATTACCTGACACACACAGCTCCTCTGCAAACCCTACAGGCCACAGCAACCAACATTTAAGCCACTTTTTCTTTTCTCCTGCATGAAACACTTCAGATAGGTAGAAGTCAGAAAGAAGCAGTCGTTTTCAATCATTTACATTCTCCCCCTTCCCCTCCTCTATTTCTTTCTAGTCTTCTTCTTCCTCTTTTTCAAAACTGTTAAGTAAGCATATTCAGGAAGAGCATGAGGGACCGCGCCCAAATACAGGCTCATGGAAAATTCCTCCACCATGACAGGATCATCACGACAACCGTAGGAGGATGAGCACAGGAAACTCTTTAGGAGCCCTAAGGCTCAGGAATTCTGTTTCTTTGTGTGTTTTTCTATTCTGCAAATGTCCCATTACCAGCTACGTACTCAAAATATTTTCTAACATATTCAAAATAAAAATAGAGGGTCTCCTAATCAACTCAATTTGATTCCCCTGAATAAGCAATTATATTCTACTCCCACCCCTTACAGTCAATGTTCAGGATTATATACTACAAGAATATTTGAGATAGCAATTCCAAACTGTATCCTGTGTAAGAGCACCTCCTTTTGTCTGAGTTCCTTTTTTTTTTTTTTTTGGTAGAACCAGGGATCGAACTCATGCCCTTGAGCTTGTGAGTAAGTTACTTTCTTATTGTGGAGACACAACAAATGACATCCACAAAGAAAAGGTCTATTTTGGCTCACTTTTGTAGAGGTCTCAGTCCACAGTTGTTCACAGGTCAACACCACACATAGCTGTGAGCCCATTGGTGGACAAATCCAGTATCAAATACCAAGAGCCAGTGTCACACACCCATGGTTCAGTCCCCTACCTATGAGCCCATGAGGGCTTGGGAAGACATCTAGCTATCACCAGAACACTCTTCAGCCCACCTACAACCACAAGGTTTCACCAAGTGGTGTATCAAGAGCAAGCACAATAGATTCTTCTTGATTGTTTTCTTCTGCTTCCCACCCCACCCACATCCTCCTCTTCACCTATGAATAGCCAGGAAGACAAATGAAAGCAAATCAAATTATGTTGTCCCATTACTTGCTTCGCCCCTTAAACAAAATCCAAACTCCTCCCCAAAACATAACATCATCCACTGAGTTTAACTGCATTGCTCTCTCTGAACAAGCTGCTTTAAGCTCCATTAAGGACTTCTACTCCAGCAGTTGATTCTGTTCTAAAAATTCTCCCATCAGATCCTTATACAGTCTTCTTATTTCATTTCAAATCTTTAGCTGAAATATTGAAACTCAAGAGGCCATTTCTCATTCCAATTTCTAAATTGGTGCACCTGGAGCCTCCACATAGATCTTCCTATTTTATCTTCTTCATATTTTTTATTATTGTGGGAGGAGGTCTTTGTATGATTGTTACTTGCTGGTTTGTTCATAGTACCCTACTAGAAGACAGGTATCACTAAGGCAGGGACCTTTACTGCTTTCCATCCAAAATACTAAGAACACTTCTTGGACCTAGGTGGTTCTCAATAATTGATACTTGTTGGATGCTTATGCTTGGAAAAGACTGGAATGAAAAAACAAGCTTCAACAGGTTTGTCAATTACACAGACTCTCAGAACGGATTTTCATGTGAATGCAGACTGTATCACTAAGACAAGGATAGTTACAGTATGTCTCAAATTTGGTCACAAAATATCTTCTACCCCACCTTCAAAGAGATAAATGTTTCACAGATCATAAACAGGGAACAATGTTTAATCCTACATGCATCTAGTAATCAGACATTTCTAGAAAGTTACAGTTTGTTCCACTAGTTAGTATTTTTACTAAGGATTTGGTAAGAAAGATTGCATATATTCTATATTGCCCTGCTTGACTCCCATTCCCATTCTATTGCTACAGCACCATGGTCTCTGTTTTACTAGAAATTCAGAACATTTGCCTGAAAATCTGATGTCCATTTATTCTCACTGTTCTTTCAGAATGGCTGGTGGGTGTAGGCTGTTTCTCTATCTTAGACTGAACGTTAAAATTTTCAATGCCCAAATCCTGGAAATGGGTGTGCATGTG